>JAQZBX010004521.1:0-59927 GCA_029593785.1 Cabassous unicinctus | reverse complement strand
CAACAAAACAACAATGTGGCATGTGAGGGAAGACAAATGTTCCAATACCATTTCTCAAAAGCATAGAGCCTAAGTACAAGCATGTCTGTGATTTTGAGTTTAACAAGGAAATTGGACAGTTAAACAACTTCAAGAGAGCACAGTTTGGGGTTCAGGAAACAAACAAACAAACAAACATTGACATAGGGCTTAAGATTCTTGGGGCAGTGTTCTCTGAAAGATCTTAACCTTTATGGGAGACCTGATAATATTCCAGGTATTTGAAATAGAATAAGAAGGAATTAAACAGTCTGTTTAGTCATAAAGGTAAATTGGAGGTCATGATCATCGATGAAAGAAGATAGGTTGAAATTTAGGTAGATTTTTAGAACACTGGGTGCTCTCCATAGCAGCAATAGGCCGCCCTGGGAGGTGGTAAGGTTTAAGAGTCATGGCTAAGCTGGATGTGTCTAGGCTAGTGGGCTATAAGATCTTAACTCTCTTTAAGATTTTGCAGTTTTAAAATTCATATTATCTTATAGCAATGTACATTATGTCTTAAAATACCCTGGTGTAGACTTTCTTACAAATATATAAAGGGAAAATTTAATATACACTTCAACATATTTCACTATTTCAGATTTTTGATATAGGATCCATATAATGTGCATAAAGTATAAAGTTGCAGATGGAGTTTATATTTAGTTTCTGTGCTTTTTTCATCTTGTTCTGTGGCATTATGCCTATAGCAAATTTTAGTCATTTAGGCTTTTACAGAGAAGATGATCTAGAAAATGTTTTTTCCATTCTAAGATACATATGCAAGCATGGAAATTAAACTATGTGATAATATTTTTGTAACTGGGTAAAGTAAAACAAGTTTTTTTCCCAAAGGGTGTGTCTTATGAAGGTGAAATAAGCAGCTTCTTATGCTTCCCAGGTGTTTGGTCTTCATGGGCCTAATAAAACTAATTTTTTAATGTCAGAGAGAAAGGACTGACATAGAGTTGTAGATTTTATTGCTTTAAATTTTTTTTTCTGCTATGTCTATATTAAAGATAACCATGGAGAAAATAGCTAAACTTTAATATTGTCTCCATGTCATAAAAGAAAACACTTTAAATGTAAAAAAGCATAATTCATTTTCTGCCTTTTATTAAAACATTAAGCAATTAGAATGTAACTGTGCTAATTGAACGGTCAGAACAGATATTAGCCACTAAGCTGTACTGGTGAGTGCTATCTAAGATCAGAGCTTGTTGAACATAATTTTAGGATAAAGCATGTGTATTAGTCAGCCAAAAGGGTGTTGATGCAAAATACCAGAAATCTCTTGGCTTTTATAAAGGGTATTTATTTGGGGTAGAAGCTTACAGTTACCAGGCCATAAAGTGTAAGTTACTTCCTTCACCATAGTCTATTGCCGGGTGTTGGAGCAGGATGGCTTAAGGGTTCAGGCTTCCTGGGTTCCTCTCTTCCCAGGGCTTGCCTTTCTCGGGGCTCAGCTGCTTTGCTATCTCCACAAGGCCAGATGTAGACTATCAGGCAAATGGCTCTTCTCTTTTCCCAGGGCCTCTGCCAAGTCTAATCGAGCCTTCTCTCTGCTCCTCTGTGTGCTTACTTACCAGGTTCCAACATTAAAAATCCCAACTCCCTTCTCTATGGTGTGGTTTCTCTGTGTATCCCTGCCCACCACGTCCTACTGACATGGCCCAATCAAAGCTTTAATCATTGTTTAATCAAGTAAAAGTGAAACTTCTGAATCCAATATAATCTAATATGCCCAGAGGGACAGAGTAGTTTACAAACATAATCCAATATCTATTTTTGGAATTCATAAACAATAGCAAACTACTACAGCATGGTCTTAGACTACAAAATGGTCTTTTATTTTTCATACCTTAGTTCTATGAAAACTTATCACTTTTTTCTTATTTTTCTTCATTTACTGAGCCACATAATCATTTTAGCAGACACCAGCATTTGCAATGTTGACTTAGGATAATGTTTCTGTAGCAGGAACCCCTAGAGTTGTCCTGTAACAAGGCTGTGGTGAATTTAGAATGGTCTTGAAAATTATGCAATTCCAATTTATGAACTTACTCTTCCAAGTTGTTTAGGGAATAGGCTGGTCCCTTAGGAGTGACTTATAATATTGAGTATATAGTATGCAGTGTGGAGGAAAAAATGAGCAGCTCAAGACATGATTTCAGCTCTTGAGGAGTTGTCAACCTGTCTAGAGAAAGTCAACAGCAGTATATGAAAATGTGGGATAAGAAGTTTTAGGCAATTCATTATTAAGTGTATGATGGGAGGTTTGGCCTAAACATATAAATGTTAAGGTAATTTAAAGTAAAAGACTGGTTGCAAGATGGTAAATTTAATCTGCAAAGTCTAAACAAAGTTTTATAATGCAAAATATATATATTTTTTAATCTCCAAGCAACTTACTTATTTGCTACAAGTAAGTCTTAGAACTCTATGATTAGACATTGGATGCTTAGTTTAAAGTTTGAGAATGGCTAATACAGGATGGTATATGGATGGTAATGTCTGTTGTTTCCTTGCCCTAATACTGTGCAAGAAAATTGGAAGCCTTGGCAAACATTAATGAGATTGTACCTGAAAAGCATATATTAAAAACATTTTTGAAGTTGTTACCAAATGAACAGCATAATGACTGTCACTATTTCTGAAATATCATGATCATTGTAAGAAATTTAATGCACCACTGATTATTTGCAATGGAGAAGAAAACAAAATACTATGCTAAGGCTAAGTTAATGCCTCATTAAAAATGAAAGGAATGTTTTGTTGTTGCTAGCTTGGGAATGCATGGAAATTCATAATATAGTGCTTCTGTGGTCAACATTTGGTATCCAGGAGAAGTAACAACTACTTCTCAGATATGGAGAGATAAATTTAGAGTCACGTAAAGGGAAACATTAAAAAACAACAACATTATTTTTAGGAACAACAAAAATAAAACAAATAGAAAAATAAAATCAAGGGCATTCAAATGAATTGTTTATGGTGTAGGTGTAGTACCCTCACATATTCTCACCATGCATGTATAATTCTCCCACTATCCTATATTTTTTAAAACAAATTGTGATTTTAAAGGCATTGTTGAAATTTTTTGTATCATTACTGATACTGATCTTATAAAGTCACTTCTAGTAATGGCAGAAAATATTTTCCAGCTTGATTAGCAATTTTAATATTATATTTCCCCTAGGGTTCAGATATCCTAAGACTTATGACTCAGAAGCATTTTTGTATTTCAGCTCCATCTATATAGAATATGATGTTCTCTAAGTTTTTTCAAGAAAAACATGGTAGAAACTGTAGCCTGGTTTTCTAAGTGGCAGTGCTGCCAACCAGGAAGCTCTGCAGCCTTTACTTTGATGCCTATGCATGGAATATATCCACCTACTTAGAGAACCAGTGAACCACATACATTAGGAAAGTTTCTTTTTAAGGTGACTTTATGTTATGTCAAAATAGCATTGTAAAAATGTGGCATGAAAGAGCAAAATATTGTCTCTGCTGGTATATTCTGAAATTTTCAAAATTATCCCTTTTTAATCCAAAGCTCTTAACCTTTTAAAGTAAGAGATAATGCTGAAATGCTTCTGTTAGTTGGTTGAGTGGGTGAGGGTGAAAAGAAAGAATACAGAGAAGACTATAACTTGTATATGAATCCATGTTTTACATGATTGTTGTAAAAGTTTTCTACTGACAATTGTATTAGACTCTCATGTAGCAAATACTGGCAAAGACAATAGTAATAGTAGTAATGATAATAAAACAGCAGCTTTGGGATGCTTACTATTTGCTAGACACTTTTCTAGATTTTTCCATTTGCTAAATCTTTTCTTTTTCTTAACTCCTTGTGAGATAAATATTACTATTTTCCCTACTTTACAGGTGAGGAAATTGAAGCACAGTGAGTTATATAACACAGGCCTAAAGTTGAAATAAAAAAGTTAGGTTACATTAAAGTTTGGATTAAACCAGGGCCATCTGTTACCAGATTCAGTGCCCTTAAAGTGACACACTACTTAACCATGGTAAGTATAAGAATTTCTAAAAATAATGAAACATCTTCATATTGCTTTGCCACTACTTTGACTTTTCTCTGTCAAAATTGAAATTATGACTGCTTTATCTACTTCTAAATATATATTTATTACTTTCTATATATGCATATGTAGACATCTGTACATTTATATTCGTATCATTTGTGTTGCTACTCAAAATAAAGCTCATCCCTTGTAGGTTTTTATTTCTCTAAGTAGCAATGGATATTTAATTTGAATTTTTAAAAGTTCTCATTTTATTGTATTTCATTAATAAAACATGTCATACTCATGTCACAAATTCAAGAAAGATTTTCAAAAGAAGTAGAAATAGTAACAAATACTTAAATACTGCTGACAGTGAGTTAAACACTGTAATTGTTTAAATGTATTAATTTATTTAATCCTGATGATAAGCCAAAGAGAAAAGCACTATTATGAGCACCATTTTTACAAATAAGAAACTGAGGCAGAGAGAGTTTCTATAACTTGTTTAAGCTGACACAGCTGGATTTCAAATCTTGGATGATTTGTTCCAGAGTTCATGCTCTTAACCTTTTCACCATTCAGCCTCTTAATATGGCAAAAATAAGAAAGAAGTAATTAAAAATGCATAGAGATATACAACTAATATATACATGCATTTTTTAAGAATTCACTATATATTATAATTTTCAAAACAGTGAAAAAGAATTATAAACAGAATTATTTATAGATTATGGAAACTTAAAGATGGCTGCAAATCTTTCCCCTTCTTGACCAAAGATGAAGTTTATGTCTCTATCCCCTTGAATTTGATCTGGGCCTGTGACTGCTATAGCCAATGAATATAGCAGAAGTGACATTGTGTCATTTCTAGGCTAAAAATGTAATTTTTCTGATTCTCCCATTTAAAACCCAGGAGCATTCTATGAGGAAGCCCAAGTAGTAAGAAAACTGAGACTTTGGCTAATAGTCCCAACTGAGCTCCCTTGCGAGTCCTGTAAGTGAGCCCCCTTGGAAATGGATTCTCCAACTCTAATTGAGCTTCCTGTGGTGGTTTGAAGCTATATGTACCTCAGAAAAACATGTTCTTTAATTTAATCCATTTCTGTGGGTGTGGACCCATTGTAAGTAAGACGTTTTGATGAGGCGACTTCAGTTAAGTGCTACCCAGCCCTATCAGAATGCATTTTTTTCATACTAAGCATTTTATTGTATGCTATTGCCAGTGTTATAAAACAATTACCCTTGTGAAATAGAAACTCATGAAATTCAGAGAGGTAGATGTTAAAGATTGACAAAAGTAGAAATTTGTATATTATGGCACATGTGTTACAGGAATAAGATTTTCTACAGGCTTCAAATTTAGCCCTCCTTTGAATATTCACTGGTTCATGAAAAGTAGTTTAAAACACCTTTGAAAGATTAATTTTACTACGAAAAGGAATAAACTTTCTGGGGTCTGAAAGGGTTTGTACTTGAAGCTACTCCAGTCAACAGGGGATCATGCTGAGCATCAGAATGCATTTTAATCATCTTACTGGAGTCATTTATAAGATAATGAAATTAAGAGAGAGAAAGCCACAGAAGCAAGAAGCTGAAAGCAACAAAGCCAGGAAAAGAGGGGTGAGGCAGTAAATGCCACCATTGTGCTTTGCTATGTGACAGAAAAGCCAAGGATCACTGGCAGCTGGTATTCAGGAAGAAAGCATTGCCTTTATGATGCCATAATTTGGAAATTTTCCTGCTCAAAACCATGAGCAAATAAATTCCCATTGTTTAAGCCAAATCATTTCATGATGTTTGCTTTGAGCAGCCTAGGAAACTAAAACAGATTTTGCTACTAAGAGTGGGGTGCTGGTATTGCAAATACCAAACAATGTGGAAATGGCTGTGGAGTTGGGTAATGGATAGAGGATGGAAAAATTGTGCGGTGCTTGATAGAAACAGTCTAGATTGCTTTGAAGAGACTATAGGTAGAAATGTAGATTGTAAAGGTACATCTTAGAAGAAAATGATGAATGTGTTATTAGAAACTAGAGGAAAGGTGATCCTGGTTTGAAAGTGGCAGAGAACTTGGTAAAGTTGAGTTCTGAGGTCAGATGGAGGGAAGAATTTGAGAGTGATGAACTTGGATATTTAGCTGAGGAGATTTCCAAATTATGTTTGGGAAGCGCATCCTGGTTTTTTCTTGCAGCTTATGGTAAAATGTTAGAGGAAAGGGAAAAGCTGAGAAAAAAAATTCCTGGGCAGAAACTGGAAATTGATGGTTTGGAAAATTCTGAGTTTCTGGAAAATTAGTCCCCAGAAAATAGTGCTCCATGTGAGGGTTTAACCGAATATAGTTCCAGTCAGTTATTTCAGTGCAAGACAGGTTTGGCAGTGCAGTTATCTAGGAAGGATTTGAAGAAAGTTCTTTCATCTGATGGTTTGGACCCCTGTGTTGTGTACTACATGTAAAACCAATAAGTTTTATCAGTTTTTTTTTTTATTTTTTTATTTGAAATCTGTGTAAATGGAACCACTCACTGCCAGCCTGAACTATAAAGAACAGAAATGGAACAGATTAAAGGAAAAATCACTTCAAGGGAAGAACCAAGGAAGCTGAGGTCTGGACTGAAGGCATCTTCTTTTGCCAAAAGAGTGGGTTCACCCATGTGTTTGGAAATGGTAAGTCTACTCCAGCACTTGGAGAAGGTGGGCCTCCCAACCCATTGTTCAAGAAGAGTTCTACCAACCCAGTATTCTCAGAGGTGGGAGCCTAGGTCCTGAAGATTATGGGGAGTCTGGCCACCACCCCAGTTTTCTCAGAGGGTGAAGCCTGTTCCCTGGGGATTGTGGAGAGTCTGGCCACCACGCTAATGTTTGACAAGGGTAAAACCTGTGCCCTGGAGTTCTAGTAGGACCTGGCCACCATCCTGGTGCTCGAAGATGGTAGATCCTTCACCCCAGAGTGCAAGGAGCATATGGCCTCTGTGCAAGTTCTTGAAAGGGGTAGGGATGTCACTTCATCAGGCCCAGAGGACAAAATATAATTCCATAGATGACTCTCAGATCTTCTAATCTAATGGAGTATGCCCTGCAGGGTTTCAGAATTGTTTGGGGTCACTGACCCCTGTTTTCCTCCTAATTTCTCCCTATGGGAATGGAAAAGTTTGTCCTATATCTGTCCCTCCAGTGTATGTTGGAAGCAAATAACTTCTTCCCTAGATTTCACAGGTCCACAGATGGAGGGGAACTATGTCCCAGGACAGGCCCCTTGATGATGCCTTGCTTTGGACATTTTCCTGGCTTCAAAACTGTGAGTAAATTCCCATTGCTTAAACCAAACCATTTCATGGTATTTGCTTTGAAACTAAAATACCTACCTAGCTGACACTCCTTGGAATATCCCCACCAAACATGTACATATAGCAAAATTGTCAGCAAATAAATATTTGTCATTATTTTAGGTAATTGAGATTTGGGAGGGTTTTTTATTTCAGTATTGTTACTAAAATGACTTAAGGCTTTGGGGATATTGTGATGGAATGAATATATTTTGCAGATAGAAAGATCATGTCTTTTTGGACTCCAGAAGGTGGTGTGTGTTGGTTTGAAACTATATGTACTCAAGAAAAACATATTTTGAAATCGAATCCATTACTGTGGGTGTGGACCCATTGAAAGTACAACCTTTTCATGGGGTTTCTTCAGTTAAGGTGTGGCACAGCCAAATCAGTATGGGTCTTGATCCTCTTACTGGAATTCTTTATAAGAGAAAGAAATTTAGACAAAGAGAGAGAAAACCACAAAAGCAAGAAACTGAAAGCAATGAAACTTGGAAGAGAAGGGAGAGACCAGCAAGCACTGCCATGTACCTTGATGTGGAACAGAAGAGCCACAGATCACTGGCAGCCGGTCTTCAGGAAGAAAGCATCACATTGATGATGCCTTAATTTGGACATTTTTCTGGTCTCAAAACTGTGAGTAAAAAATTTCCAATTGTTTAAGTCAAACCATTTCATGATATTTGCTTTGAGCAGCACAGGAAGCTAAAAATACTTCCCTAGCTGACATGACTTGGAGCATTCCCATCAAACCTGCACATATTGTGAAACTGTCAGCAAAAAAATATTGGTCATTGTTTTAAGTAACTGAGTTTTGGGATGGTTTATTATACAGCAGTTGCTAACAGAAACACTGATAAACTCTTTAAAATATTTTATTATGTCTATTGAATCAATATTTTAAAAAATTGAAGATTACATGTTAGTTTTTTCCTTAAAATAAGCACAAGTTTTCCTAATGTTTATGTGTGTTTTATTTAGGATTATCAACACAATCTATTTTTTTCTACCTGGAAATTCGCTTTTAGTAAAAGTGATATTCCTTCTAATTGGAACTATATTTTCCAAAATAAACTACTGTCATGGTATTGGCCAAGGTGACCCAAAGAAGTACCTCTCTGAGATTTGGGAGACAGAAGTGAAGATTGGGATGGTGATTGATCCTGCTGACCATCAGTGGATCCTGGCCTATACCATTGGCTTTTCTGCAGTTCCACAGACTTCTCCTTAGATTTCTGTGTTACTCTCCCTTCATGTCCCATTTCAGCAGCTGGTTATGCTTGGCTTCTGAGATTAACTTGTTAATGACTCCTTCAGATTTCCCAACTCTTCCTTTTGTACCTTCACTCCCCAGCCTTGCCCCACATATTGTTTGTGCTTCCTTCATTGAATCATGACTAACATTGGCGTTCTGGCTCCATGCCAACCATACTTCATTTTTTTAGAGACTTGTAATTTTGATGGGTGTATTGCATGGTGTATTGGCAGAGGAGAGATAAGTGATGATAAACTCATTATAAAATATCTCAGCAGGAACATGCCAAGAATGATCATAGAATGTTAATGAGAATCATGGCAACTAATACTACAGTAAGTGTCTGACTGCACCATAGCTTAATTCCCTCAGAACAGTGCAAAAATAAAATCTTGTCTTTTTCAGTTTGTTAGATAAATGTACATTGTGGGCATAATATGTAACTGCACTAAAGTAAGTATCAAGGTACAATAAAGAAGACAGGTGTGGTTCCATCTCTCATAGAATTAATAGTATGATAAAAAAAACAGGCAATTAAACAAATTATGAAATGAGTTTTACAGAAGAAAAGTACAGTGTTCTTTGAATTTTATGGCATGGCTACCCAGCCAGGTCTCAGGGTTCCTGAAGGATCTTTTGGAAGAAGCTAATGTCTGAAGGATAAGGGTTATACAGATGATGCAGGGGCAGGAAGAACATCCATTGTGGATGATCAGAAAGGAGATAAAGTCCATACAATGGAAGAAACTGGAAAGTGCCTCAGAAGGGCTCAGAGAACATAGAGTGATGGAGGAAAGTAGTAAAAAATGTGGCTGGGAAATTAGACAGGGGCTAGATTTTAGAGACCTGAGTCACAAATGTGTATGAACTTCAGTCAGTTTAGGCAAGGGCAACCTGAATAAATTAAATTCAGCCATTAGAGGAGATGTTTTGACAAAAGGAAGCAGCAGAAAGGTCTTTAATGGTCGGGAGGATGGAACTGATGGGAAAAGTAATCTAATCAGTGTTTGGAAGCAAATAGTGCATGGAAAAGAAAGGGGTTCAGCCAGTAGCAAATAAAACTACATCAAGAAAACTGGAGTCATTAGAGACTGAACAGGGCCAGTGTTTGCAGAGCTTCCAAACTGGGTCTTGTGTGGTGAGGACACATGATAGAGGGCAGGGACTCTCACAGGGCTGTCATATCAAAGAGTCAAGTAGCCCACTGAGCTGGATGGAGTCCCAAACAAGACAGAGGGTAGCCAGAGCAGGTGGTCTGCATGTCACAAAAATTGCCCCAGAATACAAACCAAAACCAATAGGGTGCATGGAATAGAATTGCCATTTTAATGTCATGAGCAGGACACTGAGGCCACCTTGACCTAGGCTTAAAGAGACTTTGACTCCGTATCATTGTAGGTAAAATATGGGCAGGTAGTTTAAGATAAGGGCATCACAATATTTTAACAATTCAAGGCTACTTCTTCTTTAAATTAAATATTGAATGAACCCTTGATAGATTTTTCATGGAAATTAGGTCTCTTTTTAAGTGCTGAATTAACTAATAATATGTATGTTTGACCAGCTCAGTTCTTGTTCCAATAGTAGATAACATGAATATATTCCTATTTCTCAGTTTCACTTTGGAATGTAATTGCTGTTCTTTCTTTCTTTTTTATACAAAATTATAAATAACTGCAGTTGCAATAAAAAAAAATCTTTTGAACCTTATCTGTATGTGACCTAGTATATTTCTAACTTGTGTAAATAATACTTAGGTTTTTAGGCTCTTGAAAAAAAGAAATTTCCTTCTCACTACCCAGCAAATTGCAAATCTGATTTCTCTCTTCACACATAATGGAGAGCGAGTGTCATGAGGAGGGAAAGTGAGATGCACACTGTTCACACAGGAATAAGTCAGGAAGCTGTTCATGGGCTGGTCTTAATGAAAAATTTGAAGACTTGTACTTTTCCTAAGTTCTATTGCAGGAAAAATATTGCAATGAGGTTTAATAAAATTAGGGGTTAGTTATAGAAGATATATTCTGATTAAATAAAAATAAAAATTTTCTACTTCATAAAATGTACCATTTCATCTGAAATTATCAGCAAATTATCAGTTTGGATTGTTGCTTCTCCTATCAATAGCTGAGTTCTTCAGAATATTTTAATAATCTTTGTTGAATGCTCTCTTTCATATCCCTACTGGAATCATATATGTCTATAAGTAGAAGTGTAGAACAATAAAAAACATAATGTTGAAACAACATTTCAAAAAGAAAATAAAAGATACTTGCGTGGTTAAATTTCTACAACATTCAATCAAATAAGAAAAGTAATATTTTAAGGCATGCAAAATAAGAATAGGAGTAGAGTAAATAATGTAATGCATCTAACTAGTAGAATACACCAAGCCCATCTTTATGTGCTTTTTTAAAGGGTGGAATAGGTGAGAAGAAGGAGAAAATGACTGAGAACAGGCTGCTTTAGGGGAGAAGTAAACTAGAGTGGATTTTCATGAAATAATATTCCAGTGAAATGTTTCTTTACAGCAATCTGTTGGTTGTGGATAAAAGGAAATTTTGAGCCAAGACTATAAATGCACACCTGATTAAGATAGCCTGAGCAATCTGTTGCATGATCTCCTTCCTGCTCTTGATCATGATTTGGCATTAGGAAACAGCTTGAGAGCACATGGTGGGAGAGGGCATCAAGTACTATTGCACCAAGTGTAAGGAGGAAGAATCCCTTCCAACCTTTAATGACCAGCTATATTTATACTAAATCGTGTGTTATAGGGTATGAGTTTTGTGGTCAGGAGATATTATTTATTATTTAACCCCTGCATGTGATCTGGATTTGTCCTCTGGCTGCTTTCAATATTTTCTATTGATCATGAATTTTCAGAATTTTGATTATGATTTGCTTTTGATTTGGTTTTCTTTGATACTTGTGTATTGCTTGAGGTTTATTGAAATTCCTAGAAAACATTGGCTACTATTTCTTCAACTATTTTTCTCTTTCCCTTCTCTCTCTTAATGTGGTATTACAATCACACATATATTAGGCTACTTAATAATGTCCCACAGATTAATAAGGCTTTGTTCAATTATTTTATAACATTTTTCTTTGTCTGAATTAGTTGGATATTTTTCAATAGGCTATCTTCAAAGGAACTTCATACTTACATGTTTACATCTATAGTATTGAATATGCTGTCAATTCCATGTGGTAATTTTTTTCATTTTAGATGATATACTCTCTAACACAATATGTTTCATTTGGATGATTTTAATGGTTTC
This sequence comes from Cabassous unicinctus, assembly GCA_029593785.1. Taxonomy (NCBI): domain Eukaryota; kingdom Metazoa; phylum Chordata; class Mammalia; order Cingulata; family Chlamyphoridae; genus Cabassous; species Cabassous unicinctus. Next base: position 48,019 of record JAQZBX010004521.1, on the reverse strand, counting down.
CATATCTTCATTGAAATTCCCTATTTATTCCAAACTCATTATTTATTGGGTCACACTTTCCTGATTTTCTGTGCACTTAGAATTTTTTTTATATTTAAGACATTAAGAATGCTATAATATTGAGTGTCTCTATTTTATTGTCTTCCCAAGTATAGTGATGAGATTGAATCTCACAGATATTTAATTAACTTGATGATCAGCATGATGATTGCAAATCTTGTTTTTAAGGTGTGTTGAGGAAGATCTAGAATTTCTTTTACTCTAGACCTAGAGTATTTTTTCTCCTACAATGTTATGTATTATTTTATCCAATAGACAGAGTGTAGAATGAGGTCTCTCTACTCTGGTCGGTTTGTATACAAATGTTTTCAATCTTTGTGAAGTCAAGGAGATATTCAATTCAAAGCTAAAGATTTTTGACTCTATTATTTTTTTTTCTTTGGTGTTTTAGTTTCCTAGGATGCAAAAAGGAGATACCATGACATGGGTTGGCTAAAACGATGGGAATTTATTAGAGTTTGAGGACATAAAAATGTGCAAATCAAGGCATCATCATGATGATACTTTCTTCCTAAAGACTGGCTGATGGCAATCCTTGGATCCTCTGCAACATGGCAGTGTCTGCTGGTCTCTCCCTTTTGGTGCTTTCAGCTTCTTGCTTCCATGACTTTCTCTCTCTCTCTGAATTTCATTATATTTATAAAGGACTTTAGTAATAGGATTAAGACCCATCCTGAATGAGGTGGGCCACCTTACCTGAAGCAGGCTCATTTAAAGGTTGTACTTTCAAAAGATTCACAGTCACAGGAATGGATTACCTTTAAGAACATGTTTTTCTGGAGTACATATAACTTTAAATCACCAAACTCCACCCTCTGGACTCCCAAAGAACATGTTCTTTATAAATGCAAAATACAGTCATTCCATCACAACATCTCAAAAGTCTTAAGTCATTTCAGTAATAATGCTAAGTACAAAGTCTCATCAAAATCAGTGCTAGAGGAATTGTGGGAAAATGGTGGCAGACTAACAGGCAGAGCTGAGTGCTCTCACAAAAACAAAGGAGAAATAGCCAAAAGCCATTTGAAGGGCCTACTTTGGGGGTCAGCAGACCAGGACAGTGCTACACAACTCCAGGAGGGTGAGGGAAAGAGAGATGAAGAAGCCAAAATGACAAATGTGAATTACCAAGCCCCTGTAGGGACCAGGAAGGGCTTGCCTATCCCTCCCCCAAGATATTAAGCTGGGGTAAAACACCTGGCTTACTGCAGCCGACTAAGAAGGGAACAGACATTTCCTCCCTGTCAGCTGTTTCAAAGGAAAAGAGAAGGGAGGTCAGGGTGCTTTTCTTCAGTGAATTCAGCCAGCAAAGCCCACTTTGAATCTCTAGAAATTCAATGCAGGAATATTGGAAACCGGAGACTGAAACACCTCCATGGTAAGGTGTGCTGACCAGCACCACCTGCTGGCCAGCTTGGAAATTAGATGATAAAAACTGTGCTTTCTGTATCCAACCTTTGGGAGAAAATCAGCACCCTATTAGTGAGTCCCTGGCTTGATTTTGAAAACTAAGCTGGGCAATTTAAAAGACTGAGAATAAGTTGAACAAATATCAAAGACCTGTGGGGAAAAATAGGCAAGAGAGAGAAATTGGCCATCAGAGTAAGTTCACCAACATATTCAGATGCCTAGACATCAGCAAAAAATTACAAGCCAGACTAGGGAACAGGAAGAGATGGCACAGCCAAAAGAACAAACCAAATATCCTGATGAGTTACAGTATTTAAGACAATTAATCTGTGATAATCACACAACTCTCCTAAATCTCTTGAAGAATTTAAAGAAAATATGACTAGAAAAAGAAAGGATATTAAGAAGACATTGGACGAGCATAAAGAACAATTTGAAAGCCTGCAAAGAAAGTAACAGACCTTATGGGAATGAAACACATGATGAATGAGATAAAAAATATATTAGAGGCACATAAGAGCAGATTTGAATTGCTTGAAGACAGAATTAGTGATTTCAAAGAAAGAACATCTGAACTGGAAAAGACAGGAGAACAGAAAGAGAAGAGAAGGGAAAAAATGGAACAGAATCCCAGGGAATTGAATGACAATGCAAAATGCACAGATTCATATTATTGGTGTCTCAAAAGGAGAAGAGAATGGAAAAGGGGCAGAAAGAATATCTGAGGAAATAATGTCTGAAAAATTCCCAACCCATATGAAGGACATGAATATTAATATCCAAGAAGTACAATGCATCTCAAACAGAATAAATCCAAATAAACCTAACCTGAGACACCGACTATTCAGAATGACAAATATCAGAGATAAAGAGAGGATTCTGAAAGCAGCAAGAGAAAAGTAAAGCATCACATACAAGGGAAACTTGATAAGATTAATTGCTGACATCTCATCAGAAACCACGGAAGAGAGAAGAAATTGGTATGATGTATTTAAGGTACTGAAAGAGATAAACTGCCAGCCAAGAATTCTGTATCTGGCAAAGCTGTCCTTCAAAAATGAGGGTGAGTTCAAAGTCTTCACAGACAAACATAAACTGATAGAATATGTTACCAAAAGAGCAGATTTACAAGAGATACTAAGGAAAAACAAGGGTGAGAGATTTGGAGAAGAGTTTAGAAATGAAGATTATTAGGAAGGGTAAACTAAAGGGTAAGAAGACAGACAATAGACTGATATGACAACAGAGAGCTGAAGGACAACATGGATGAAGTAAGTAATGCCTTTACAGTAATAACACTGAATGTTAATGGATTGAACTTCCCAATCAAAAGATGTAGACTGATAGAATGGATAAAAACAAAACGAGCGATCTATATGTCGGCTACCAGAGACCTACCTCAGACATAAGGACACAACCAGGTTAAAAATGAAAGGTTGGAAAAAGATATTCCATGCAAATAGTAACTTAAAAAGAGCTGGAGTAGACCAGATAAATGTAAAATAACATTACAGTATATGAACAATAATTACTCAGTGCAAGTGGTAAATTGTTCCTGTGATCAGTATTCTGTAATTTTTTCACGCAACATAAACACTTGCTTTTAACTGAAAAAAAAAAAATTCAAAGGAATCATATTAAGGAAAATGAACTTGAAAGGAGAACCAAATCAGTAAGATCTGCATTAGAACAGGGTGGGCCTTTGAAGACCTTTCTGGATGATGAGCTCCAAAACAGAGACGACCCATGATTTGATTTCACTGGCAACTCATACAATTAAAAAGAAGCCCAACCTAGCATTAAGGACTACCTGCAGAGTACTACATACTGTATGATTCCATTTATATAAAATGTAAATATAAATCAATTTATAAAGATGAAATTAGATTAATGGTTATGTAAGGCTGGGGAACGAATATTAAGGGGTGTGTAGTCTTTCTTTTTGGAGTAATGAAATTGTTCTAAAATTTTTGAGTTGATGAATGTACAACATTGTGATTATAGTAAAAGTCTTTGATTATATACTTTGGATAGATCACATGGTATGTGAATATATCTCAATAAAACTGCTTAATAAACAAATAGATAATTGTTCAAGAATAGCCAGAAATGGTAGCTATATACAGCAGGGGAAACAGAGAGAGATTGAGAGGTGACAAATTTTCTTGTTTGTTTGTCTGCTTTTTGTTTTTTATTATTATCATTATTGAAATAATGAAAGTGCTCTAATAATGATTGAAGTGATGAATGCACAACTATGTGATTATGCCAAATGTCACTGATTGTACACTTTGGATGAACTGTATGCTTTATTAATATGTATCAATAAAATTGATTTGCTTAAAAAAAATCATTGATAGTTGTGGTCTGTCCTAGGGCACAATCCCCCTCTGTCTGTGGACCTGTGAAAACTAGAGAACAAGTTGTCTGCTTCCAATATACAATGGGAGGGACAGGCATAGGCTAAACATTTTCATTTCCATAGGGAGAAATTAGAAGGAAAACAGGAACCAAGGGTCCCAAATAATTCCCAAATCCTGCAGGGCATACTTCATTAGATTACAATGTCTGAGTGTCATCTGTGGAATGATGTTTTGTCCTCCAGGATAATGTAGTGGCAGCCTCAGCCCTTCCAAGAGCTTGTGCAGTGGACATGATCTCCAAGTATTGGGGTGATGGCAAGACTATCCGTCATCCTTAGAGCACAGGCTTCACCCTGTCATAAAGTTGGGGTGGTAGCCAGACTCTGCAAATATGAAGGTACAGACTTCAACATCTGAGAACACTGGGGTGGTATATCAGTCTTCCTGAACAATGGAGCAGAGGACCCACTTTATCCAAGCAGTGGAGTACCTTTTACACACACATGGGTATGCCTGCTGTCTTGGGCCAAGAATATGCCTTTGGCCCAGACCTCAGCTTCCTTGGTTCTGCCCTTTAAGTGATTTTCCCTTCAATCTGCCCCTTTTCTGTCCCTTTTAGTGCAGGCATGCAGCTTTTCCATTCATACAGATCTCACAAAAAAACTTGTTTGTTTTGCTTGTAGTACACAGGGGCCAAACCATCAGACAGTAGGACTTTCCACAGAAACTTCCTGGATAATTGCACCTCCAATACTGTCTTGAACTGAAACAGCAGAGTGGGTTCCTGTGCAGTTAAACCCTCACATGGAGCTCTATTCTCTTTCCGGAAGCTTGCTTTTAGGAAACTCATAATTTCCCAAACCGTCAATTTCTGGTTTCTTTGTGCCTAGAAGTTCAGTTCTCAGATTTTCCTTTTCCTCTTACATTTTACTATAAGCTGCAAGGAGAAACCAGGATGCACTTTTTTTATTTGGTTTAGAAATCTCCTCAGCTAAATATCCAAGCTCATCACTTTCAAATTTTGTTCCATCGGACATCAGAACTCAATTTTGCTACGTTCTGTGCCGTAGAATGGCTGTGGCAACAGAAATAATAATAGGTAAAGCAGCATCAACAAAAAAAGCAGTATAAGAGAAGAAAATTCTGGAAAATTATTTTCTTTTTCTCATAGTATTTTGTTAGAGTGGTTCTTGAAGTTAGTGCAAGTTTTTATGAACATTTCATTCTGTTTTTCCATTGGGCTGTGAAAAGCAGCCTTTTTGTCCTTTCATTCCACAGCTCATGAAGTAACTAAATTAGGAATCTTTTAATAATTAGGTAATATGGGCTTTTTCAAAACTAGGGGTTATTTAGTACTTTGCTGATTTCCATAGCTAATAATGTGAAACAATTAGTGATATAGTTGTTATATAAATCAAGAAATCACATATCTAGTTCCATTTGGGGAAAATAGAAGAAATATGAATGAACAGAGTTAAATTTACTTGTGAACATACAATAAAATATAAATACTATAATACAAAAATATAATGCAAATAATATCATATACAGTATGGTATAGTATGTAGCATAAATAAGACACTGCATTAGAATATTCATCTGGCTATTGAGTTATCCTTATTCAAAAGAAGCAAGAGGGAGTTCCTACAAAACAGTTCATAAACCAAACACTTTTAGTCCTCTATAATTTTGTAAATCTCTTTCAATATACATCAAATCTACCATGCAGGTAAAATCAAATTGAAGAAAGTATAACAGACAACAAGATTTAGAGAAGAAGGTCACAGTTTCAAGTGACACTTTATATTGGTGAGTGCAGCAAAGCAAGGGGATGAACCAGTTCTAAAACAGTTTTTTTACTGCTATGACACATACCACACCCCTGAGTAGAGGCTCAGGAATCACTGATGCTTTTGGAAATGGTTGAGTGATTTTTGTACACTCTGATCTACTGCTTGCCATTACTTAAATGATATGGTAAAGCAGTTTTGTCTTTGTTGATGAAACTGGGTTAGCTTTAGTGAAAAACAGTTTATGCTCCACAATATTAGATTTTTATATCCTGAAACTTTTCTGTTATACTTATCTCTGACCTGCTCTACACAATGACTCTTTCCTGATTATAGGTTGCATTCTATATAGATGGCTGGCTTTGATTGCATATTGGAAGCTTATTGATTTTCAGTGGAACTCATTATCGATGGCAATTAATGACTTGCTTTTACATAGGAATAGAATGCTGATGATTCCAGACAGAGGAAAAAAGACCTGCAGTTTCTATCATCTTCAAAATTTGATTAGAGGAAATCTGGTAATTCAAGTATTCATAGTAAAAGGAAAAATGACTTTATTTCTTGTAGAAAATAAATGCAGAGGAAAATAAACAAGAAAGTAAATCAGATTTTTATTCTCTCCCACATTTTCTACCCTTTTTCTAGAATGTAATGCATAGTTGTATTAGCCGGGTAAGAAAACAGAATTGTGCTCTTCCATATTACTACAATAATGAACCAAAGAAGCAACTCCTCTAGGTATGGATTTCATTAACAAGGAACTGTAAGAGAGGCTATTTTGAGAACATACTACATCAAAGGACTTCAGACCTTGCATGCAACCATTTTGCTGCTTGAAAAAGAAAGCACCAGAGAACATTGTAGGAAGATGGCGGAAGAAGAAACTATCAGAGTTATAAGAGAACTGAGTCAGAAAAATTCTGACAGAAAAAGAGAAACTGAGTGGAAACTTAGTATCCTGTATAGCAAAAAAGATGGGTGCAAATTGTATTTTCCATTTTAATGTGAAGTATCCTGAATGCCTGCTTATTTTCATAAATGGATACCTGTATTCATTTAAATTCTTGCAGGCTCTATGCTAGGTCCTAGAACATATTCTTTTATGGTTGCCACTACTGAGAAAAGAAGAAAAAGAGAATTATTTCTAAAAGAGCAAAAATAGAAAAAGAAAAAATTAGCTTAGATGATCTGGGCTAATACTAGCAGACCGTTTTGATATTCATGCATGCCTTAAACAAGGCAAGAATAGGAAATTGTCCTTGAGTTTTTGGATTTTATAATTATATAGTAAGGATCATATGAATCAGCTGCTCAAATTATTTGTATGATCTATATATAAAACTATTACTATTAAAACACAGTGAAGATAAAGGAGGTATATTGCATTACATATGAGTGATTTTCAGAAAAAAGATCACAAACTTTTTTTACCCTTATTTTTCAGTGGTCATTTTATAAATATGTACAGTTCTATGAGTAAGTGCAACTGATGGAACACTATGTTCTTTCAAGAGGAAATGTTATGATGTTATGGCATTAAAACACTCAATGTTTTAAGTGTAAATTTGACCTCAAAAAAATGAACAGCATATTTGAAGGAAAATTAGCACAATGGTTAATAGCTATAATGGACAACTTTTGCTAAGTGAACCAGCCCATAAGTCTCAGTAGATTAAAATAACAATAGTTTCAATTTCCACATTGCCTGTTAGTGGCTGCAGGGTTTCTCTTCTCCATCTGTCTTTTAATATGGAATTCAGACTTAGATCAGTCCTTATCTAAGACGTTCTATTTTGTGCCACAGAGAAAGAGAGTTGATGGAAACACACGAGGTTCTTAACATCTCTGCTCAGAACTGGCATACATCATTTCTGCTCTTTCCACTGACAGTGTATGTCATTCCCAAGCCATGAGTCAATGGAGCAAGGAACTTCACTCATCTCTTAAGTGGCATTGTAAATCCCATGGCAATATGTGTTGGCCCCTACAGAATGGGAAGGCAATAACTGAGGACAATAATGCAAGCTACTTCATGAACATAGATTCTGGAGTCAGACTGAAAGGCTGTGCCACTTAAGAGCTTTGTAATCTTGAGGGAGTTATTTAACTTCATTATGTCTCAGTTTCCTCATCTGTAATATGGGAAATTAGTAGTACCAATCTTGTATGTTGAAATGGGAACAAAATAATTAATACTTCTAAGGAACTTAGAACATTACTAGGCCATAATAAGTACTATTTAAGTGTTAAATCTATACTGTTGCCTTACTTTGCCAGGCTGCTATGACTAATACCACATAATGAGTTAGCTTAAACAAGCATTTATTATCTCATGGTCTCGGAGGTTAGAAGTCCAGAATCACAGCATCAGCAAGGCTGTGCCATGTCCTGGGATTTGTAGCATTCTGCCGCTGGCTTGCCCCAATCCTTGGGATTCCTTGGCTTGCATCTCATGGTAATTTCTCCTTTTGTCTGCTCTTCTAGCTCCTTTTGATAGCCTGCTTCTGGCTCCTATGTTGCCTTCTCTTACTCCTGGCTTTTTATAAGGCCTCCAGTTATTTGGGTTAAGGCCACCCTAACTCACTTGGGCCACAACTTAACTAAAAATAAAAATTTTACAAGTTCCTATTTATAATTGGTTCACATTCACAGAAATGTGGATTTAAGATTAAGAACATTTCTTTTGAGGGGGTACATAATCCAATCTAACACAAGTGTGGGTATTATAAAATTAAACTAATGTTTATTTTAGTGACACTTTCTAATTGCATGCTAGGAGATCCTTGTCAATTATATGCACTTAGATGCAAACATAAGACAACATATTTACTAGAATATTTTGACCTAAATTCATTAAAAAAAAAACTTCTGGTCATTATAAAAGTTTTTAAGCTGTTTTTATTTTCCAAGATTTCATACTTTTACTTAGTGTTTACAATAAACATTGTAAAAAATGAATTGACATGCTTTCCTATTGATTCTTTCATATTACTAATTTTAAATATTTTAGAAACTTAGGACTCTTTTGTGAAGATAAAGCATCTATGACCTTAAGTTACACTAATGATGCCAAAATTTATTATTCTGGCCCATATTTCTCCTTTGAGTACTCCACACATTTAGTCAACTGCCTACAAGATATTTCCTCTTGGTCTTCTCCAAGTAACTACACACTCAACATACCCAAACTTGAACTCAAGATCGTCTCTCTAAACTTGCCTATCAACTATTAATTTCTAACCTCAAAAATGATACCATCACTCCTCCAATTTTGTAAGTCACAAACAGAAATGTTATCCTTGGCACTTCCATCCACCTTCTATCTATTGCCAATCCATCTCCAAACCCTGTAATTTTACTTCTTAACAATACCTTCATTTCATCCTCCCAATGCTAAGCTTGGCAACTCCAATAATGTCCTAACTGTTCTCCCTAAATCCACCCTCTCCACGTAAAATGTTCTTACATGCCCTAACACAAAGTCTCAAATCCATTCTAAGCATTGAAATTATATTTCTAATATGAAAATTAAACCTTCTGCCTTTAAAACCTTTCAAATGCTTTTGATTACTTCCATTCTGGCCTCCAAGTTTTTGTCTTTATTTGCAGGTTCATTCCATGTCATGCTTCTCCTTGTTCTTACAACATCAAGCATAGAACCCCTTCTCTCAGTTCACCAAATGCACCAGATTCCCTCCAGCCACATGGCCTTTCTCTGAAATACGATCCACCCCTTTCAACCTTTTTTCTCATCTAGTTAATTCTTATCCTTCAGATCTCAAGTCAATCATCACTGGATACTCACACCACTAGTTCAAATCCCCATTTTGGAAACATTCAGAAAAATTCATTTTGTCTTCTTAACATTTAACAAAACTTCAATTTTACATTTGTTTGTATGATTATTCATTTAATATTTACTCTCCATGTCCTGCTCCACACTCAGTTCTTTGAATGTAAGGATTTTTATTACTTTTTTTCACCATTGTATCCCAACATTGACATAAAGACTGTCATATAGTAGACACAGTAAATATTTTTCAAAATTAAAAAAACAATAATTTATTATTATAAATCTGAATCATAAGAATGCAGTGAGCATTAAATTAAAGAATGTATACAAAAGCAACTAATAAACATAAGTAAATACATTGGTTTCTATTGTTGCAATTTATGATGGAGTCAATCTGATAGTCATGAAGTTATGAATTCAGTTCTAGAAGAAATGGTGGGAAAATTACATGATGAGGTGGCTAGCAACAGAATTCCTATATCTTTCTGAGCTTCATGACTTTAATCTGCTTGTTATATTGATCTGAAACAGCAACATTTTATTGAAAATACACAAGAAAAATACTGAAGCTGTTAGAGGCCCAAGCAATCCATCCTCTATGAGATGTTTCAGGGATTGAAATTTCTAATGATATCTACCTCTAAATAAATTAGATAAATTTCTAATGATATCTTCAGCCTGATATAAAATAAACCTTCTTTGGAGAACTTAATACTTGCCCCAGATATTTTTGAGGCATTTTGTCATCACTGGTAAAAGTCTATTTTGGTTACACATTATATCTTATGAAAGTAAACAGTGCATAGCTATTCAATTAGCATATTTCAATAGCTAATAGATAATATGCTATAATATATTATTTGTTTTCCTTTCCCTTCTACCTACTCTGAGTTCATCAAAAAATCTTTTAGATCCCCCTTTTCAATTAATTCTTGCCTTTATATTATGATTTTATTCTGAATTGTGTTTGTTTCATCATTGTTTCTCCAATTCTGTTTGCCTAAATATTTGAATTTTCTCATCCTAACAAGAGGGCTTAATAATTTTATAAGAATGAAACTAAAAAAAATTGAAATAATAATTAGGTTAGAGATGTAGATTATTTTACACAGAACATATTTTGTGTATGTGTATTCTTTGGTGATGGAAATATTAGAATGTACTAATCATTAATCACTTTTTGCAATGTTTTGTTTCTTTAAATATATGTCTTGAAATGCAGACAAAGTGGTTTTGCACACAAATACACTATATCTTTATCTTCATTTGAAGAATAAAATTACAGGCCTTGATTTTGGGATATTCATATTATAAGAAAATACTATGAGAGTTTTCAGGTGATAGGTGTTTAGGTCTGGATGTTTGAGCAAGTTGATCCTGTCAGGAAGAATGTGGTATGAATGGAGCCAAACTAGATTCCTATAAATGTGAGCTAACATTGCACATAGAGACCTTCCCTTCATATCTTCAGACTTGCCTTCTAAACTCAGTGGAAAGTCTTCACCAAACATGTTGTAGGACATCTGAGTAAAGATCCATCATTTTCCAAAAGGTTAAAAATAAAAACAAGAATTACTTAGAAAGAAAAGTAATAGGTTTGAATCTTATTTTGCTATTTATTCCATATGCAGATTTGAAAAAAAATCATTTGTATTGTAATTTCTTCATTTGTAAAATGAAAATTAGGTCAATATATGCCTTACAGAATGGTTGAAAGATTAAATGAAAAGATTTACAAGCAGCAGCTTGGAAAGAATGAAAAAAAATTAAAACTCTTACTTTTAAAATTTATGATAATTATTTTATTTTTTCAATTACCATTATAGGAAAAAGCAGTAAATAAGGTTTTCATTCTACTGACTTTGGGTCAGCAATGTTTACTTCTTTGTGGATAGACATTATATATGACCAGATGTGACTAATTTCCAAAAGACTGGTGCTGTGAATTATGCCAAGCTTAATAATAACCTACTCAAGAATGTGCTGTGAAGATTCTCTGAAGATGTAGAGCAAATGTCACAGTGCCTGGCACAAACTGGGCAGGCAGTGTCAATCTCTCCCTGTCCCATTTCTTCTCCGTATAGTTAAATGAACAGTAAAATTTCAGTTTTCATTATGCAAAGAACCTTGTTAGTTTGGGGATAAAAATGAATCTCAGTATCTGGCAGCTTTGATTAGTTTTATAATTGCACATTTTGAAAAGCAATTAAATTGGAGAAATTACAGCCTAATATGAAGGACCTACGTCAGAGAAAAAATTTAAGCACAGTAAATATGTTACAAATATGAAGCACCAGCAAACTTAGTGCTGGGAGTATTCACAGTTGCCTTGGGACCCTGGACTGCTCATATTATGATAAGAATTAATACATAATGAATGTAACTACTGAATGCTGAACATGGACTGCATTTCTATGAAGAATGTATTTACTATAGTAAGAAGTTATAGCACATCACTGTTTAAATTCTCTTTTGGAAGTGTTAGCAAATATCCATTCACCAACCCACAGCTGTGTGAGACATTTAAATTTGTTTACCATAATAAATCAAATGAAAATGTGATTAGTATTCACTTTTAGATTACATATATCTCTTATAAGATTAGACCAGAGAGTCAACATTTGTACTTGATTCATCCAGTGTTTGCAATGAACTTTGTGAGAGGCTTAAAAATATCTTGATGTTTCAATATTTTAAAAGGTTGAAGAGCATCATTATCTCTAATTCAGTCCATACACAAAGCATAATTAAATCACTTTCAGAGAGACTCTTTGTTGAGTCTTTTACATAAATAATGTCACCTTAAAGGCTGACATTTGTTAGAGTTAGGCCAATTTATTCTGCTACATATTTGTTCTCAAGGCATGCACGAAAGATTACTTAGAAAACTAATATTTGAGTTTTTTATGGAATATACATAGTAACTATTTGAATGTATTTGCATTTAAACTACCAAATATTTAGACTTTAAAGGAGTTTGTAGTCACCATCCTTGCCCAATTATCAAGCAAAATACCTGGTCTGTTGTTTAACTCTGGTTTTAGTTTCTTTGTTGCTATAGCAAATACCTTGCAATGGGTTGGCTTAAGCAATGGGAATTTACTGGCTCTTGGTTTTGAGGCTAGGAGAAGTCCAAATCAAGGCATCAGCAAGACGATGGTTTCTTCCCAAACACGGGTGTTCTGGGACTACCTGTTTGTCATCTTTGGTCATGAGCTCCTCTGTCATTTGGCAATGTACATGGTGACCTCTCTTGGCCAATCTGTTCTCTTCTGGGTTCCATTGAATTTCAGCTTCTGGCTGCTCATTCTATGGCTCTTTTCTCTGTGACTTTCCCATATGGCCTTCAGTGTAAGAATTAAGACCCATCCTGGGCCATACCTTATCTGAAGTAACCTCATCAATAGGTCCTATTTACAAGTGTTCACACCCACAGGAGTGGATTAAATTTAAGAACTTTTTTTTTCTGGGTTACATAGCTTCAAACCACCACACTTGTCCTTTTATATTTTTCATAACATTTCTAAATGAATAATTAAACAAATATATTACTTTTATAGGAATATATGACCTAAACTAAATTTATCTTCTTAAATATATGTTGATCATATAGTGTAGGGGAACAAAGAAAAAGGTTTTTAAATTGAGCATCCTATGTAATATACACAGCTGATTACTTAAATATAGAACACAAAGCCGGGGCCTTTCTTGGAGATGTCTAAAGTACACTCTCATCAGATGCTCAGCTCTCTTGCTAGGGACTCTTTATTGGTAGGCTGTTGTTTTTCTCCCAAATTTAATATATTAGATTTATTATAATTTACTAACAACCATCAACCTGCAATTTATTTACACTGTTATAGATTCTTTTACAAAGTCGTTTTCCAAATTATTATACCATATCAACAAAGAAACATCTGTAAGCAAAAAGTCACGAATTTTCTGTTGAAAGCATCCATTATGTTTATTTTACAGTCTAAATATCTAAATAGTTGTGGGCTTTATAATGACTACAGAATATGAAGCCAATTTGATTTAAATAGAATCCAAAATGGGAGCTATAGTACAGCTCTATCTTCAAGGCATGTTGCTTATTCTAAAAAGAGATTTAAAAATGGATTTCCTTTAATGAATTATAGTACATAAAGCAATAAAAATTCAAATGGTATTTTGTAAAGGATAGCTACTCCTATTTGAACAACATGATGCAAAAATTATACCTGGGAAGTATTCAGGAAAGAAAACCTTCTCCACATGCCTTTTTTTGTATTTTTACTTAGTTTAAACCTGATTTAAGTGGATTGCCTAAGATCTGTCAATGGCTTGTCTCAGAGTGATGATGAAAACCAAACTTCTTATCCTGCCTACAAGAGCCTAATGAAAGCTAACCTTTCCTTGTCTTTTCCTTATCCCACACCACAGTTTCCCTTGTGCTCCAGACTCCACTCACCCTTGCTTTTTTATTCCCAAAGTATGCCAAGCTTGTCTCATGTTAGGGACTTTGCATGGTGTAGTTCATTATCCCTAAAATCATTTTTGCAATTTAGTTTGCAGCTCATATGTCAAATGGGGCTGGCGGTGGGGATAAAGGCAGTTTACACAGTGGTAAAATGCAAATTGTGAATACAGTTTTCCAAATAGCAAATAGAAAAGTCAGGGAACAGCAGACAATGAAGGTCAGTAGTTTAGGACTGAGTTGGAGTCTTAGAGCACACAGTTAATATTTAATTGGAATTAGGTCAACTAGGGCCTTTCAAAAAGGGCAGTGGTAAAAAGTGTGTTCAATGTATGATAATTAGAGAGATTTAAAGTAGGAAAGAAAGGGCACTGCTTTTGTGATATAATAAAATTGTGGACCTTGACTGAGGTTGTTATTCATAACATTTGAAATATTTATATTGCCACCTTAAAAACTGGAAGTGAAGAATTAACTCACTTTTCTACCAAAAGCTTTGGAAACTGGGAAAGGGAGTATTGTGTTACCATCATTTATAGTGTGAGAGAAGCTAGAGAGGTCATGTTTTAGAGCAAGAAATAATGATTTTATTTATTCACATTTAGTGTTGCTGTAAAACTGAAAGCCATATAAAGTAGTACTTTGAATCTTAAGAAATCTAAATGAAGAAGGAAAGAATTTAAGGGTAGAGATATAAATTTCAGAGTCATTAAGGCAGAAATGGTCTCCTCATCAAGGAAAGGAGAAAAATAAGACTGAAATACCTAATACTCAGCTTGATGGATGATGTCATGCAGAAAAAAATACATATATAAATTTCAAGAAATGTGCTATCACAAATATGATATACAAATATACTAAAATAGATTATGTCTCTGTTGAGGTACTTTAAACGATTTTCAACATGGAGAAGGTGGTCAACTTTAATTGGGAAAAATTATTTCATACTTTTTCACCTTTTTGTGTTTTGGGGATAGACTGGATGATTGGCAGATTGCTGTAAATTCTTGTTGCCTTCAACTCAATTGAGGGAAGATAATTTACATTGTTTATGGATAGTTTAAGTGATGGTGCATTGTGATTATGATTTTATAGTGGAACACACAATTTTCAGTCCTCTTTCTTATCACCATCTTTGTAATCGCTATCACCTCTGAACTCAGACTCATCTGGAGCATTCTATACTGGTGATTGACCACAGGATATAATTTGCAGAATAATGAGAGAAATAGCTAGACCTCAGATTCCAAATTCCATGAATGATTTCTTCCATTGACTATTCTCCATTCAGTATTTTAAAACTCAGACACTTGTGGGATGGTTAGCTTATAAAACAAGTTTACATGCAAGAAGGATTCTAACAAAGGATGTCCCTAGAAATGATGCCCTGGGGAAGCATTGTTTGAAGAGAGGTGAACAGAAGGAGAAAAAGAAAAAGCTTCTTCTTTTTCATGACAATTTATCTGATTCTCCAATCTCTCCTCACCAAAGTAATAATAATAATAATAACATTATTAGTAATAATATAGCATTGGTAATAAATAAAAGTACTTCTAAAATAAGCAAAAATCAGTCATATCTTTTTATATTTTTATTTCTGTGCAGAAGCAGCATAACACCAAATGTGCCTTAGGCATACCTCTAACTTAACAAGGAGCTGTGCACAGGGAACATTTTTTGCTAGAATTTTTTTCCCCCAGAGTCTCACAAAATTTTGTAGGTTGAAGAGTTTTCACATTTCAAAACAACCACCTCAACTCCAGTGAACATAGAAGCAAACTTCTTCTGGCGGGACCTTGACCTTTCTAACTAAACTTGTCAACTCTTCCTTCCATTTGGAACTCTGAGACAAACTTGTATTTTCTCTATTTTCATCTTCTACTGCGAGAAAATAAGGTGAAAAGCAAACACCAAATCCCAAGACACACTGGAAACTCATTCTGTTCTGTGTTCCTTTGGCTATAAGATTTCCCAGCTCACTTTCAGGAATAAACAGTTTCGAGAAGCAATCTTTGCAGTTTTAATAGGTTGTGGCATTCAGAATCTCAAGTGCTCAACCCTCCAAAGTTTCCCTTCATAAACCACCTGTGGCTTCTGGATATTATCATCCAGTGCTCTGAGATCTCCTAGGTTTTTCTTTTATTTTTCCCTTGGTTTTCTTTTCCCTTAAATAGAAACTTTGAATCTATTTTGTGCCAATCATGGGAGCAAAATAAAATATCAGAAATATTTCAAAGCAATTTCTTAGCATACAAATGACCTATACATTTCTTAAAAATAATCCTTTACTTTGTCAACTCATTAGATAAAGGCAGTCAAATGTCATACATGAGTTTTTCTTTTTAACTATTTAGAAGATAGGAAATTTTATTACTTATTTAGAAAATAATTTTGTAAGAGAAAAATTTAAAGTGATTAAGGTTAACTTTTTTCTCAATTCAATGTGCACAATATCATTAAAAGAAGGGACTTTGGTGAAATGAGTTATCTAAATAATTTTGACTGTGAATGTGAGGACATGGGTAAAAATAGAAATATGCATATTTGACATCCTTGAAGAGAACACACTGTTTCTATAACTCATACATTAATGTAATTGTCATTGCAAACATATACTGTTCCCACTGTTTTTCATTTTTGCTTTCATGTAACAGTGTATGTTTGACTTAGTTTGCCAGGGCTGCTATGACAAACACCACACAATGGGTTGGAATTTATAATCTCACAGTTTTGAAGCCTAGAAACCCAGAATCAAGGCCTCAATGGGGCCATAGTGTCTTCTAGAGTCTGTAGAGAGCGTTCTAGTGATGACAGTCCTCTCATGGTGAGCTCCCCCTCTCCCTGTGTCTGTTCTTCTGATTCCCACTGACTTCTACTGACTTCTGGCTTTTACTCATCCACCACATCCAATTTTCTTTGCTTATAAAGCCTCAACTCATATGGATTAAGGTCCACCTTGATTCAACTGGCCCCATCGAAACAGAATCTTCAAAGATTCTATTCACAAGTGAGTCCATACCTTAACTAGTAATAGCATCTTCAATGATCCTATTTGCAATGGGGCCACACCCACAGGAGCAGGCATTAAGACATGAGCATGTCTTTTGTGGGGGGCATGATTCAATCCCCAACAATGTTCTTAAGCTTTTCCTCAGAGTAGATATATAGAGAATTTAATCTGAAGACAAAAGATAAGCTTTTACCCCCATTGTTTACTAATCAGTTGCTTTGGATACACTTGACTAAATTCACTTCATTGCTTGAAATGAATTAGATTTTCATATTATAATTTGATGTCATGACTTGTTGTTATTCTGGGAATGCAACCATTCTTTTAGATGTAGGTTATGTACCTTCGCCCATCTAAGTACTAACCAGGCCCGACCCTGCTTAGCTTCCAAGGTCAGAGGAGATCGGGCACGTTCAGGGTGGTATGGCCATAGACGGTTATGTACTTTCTAAACATAGTACTTTTGATAATGAGGGGATAATCAGGAAGTAACATTTGAAGTTAGGTATTTCCTAGCTTGAAAAAATGCTTTATAGGTCATTATTTTAGTGACGTACATGCTCTTGGATGGCTCTTCTAACAGAGTAAAGTTGATGTTTCTTCCCAATGATTACATTGTCATAATTTTCTCATACACACTGATGTCAAAATTAAAACTCATCTTAAAGTTTTCATAGATCTCCCTGAAATGTGTTAGCATGAGGTTTACTATTTTAGACATTTCCATTTTTTTTAAAAAAATCAGTGCACCTTTATTTTTTCTTTCCCTGGACGAGTCTGGTTCATCCAGTTTAACACTTGTTTTTCTTTTCTTTTCTTAAATTCCAATAATTTTTATATGCACAAATACATATTCATATATACATATACATATACACAACATACATATGTAGAGTTAATCCTAATTACTGATGGATAGGTATTTGCAAATCCACCTACTCATTGCAATTTCTTTGTAACCTAAAAATCAATACTTGTGGCTCTTTTGCAATTATTCACAGGCATGCACAGAGTTGTGGAAAATTTCAGTTGCCCGACACTCAAGTTCCCAGATGAGGTTGACCAAGACAACCCTCTGCCTCCTTGCTTCAGCACTCACACTGTAACCAGGGATTCTTTTGTTGGTATAGTGTCATGTTTTTCACATTTTTATGCTTTTTGTTGGTGAGTTTGATGTTTAAAATGGCCCCCAAGCATAGTGTTGAAGTGCTGCCAAGTGTTCTTAAGCACAAGAAGGCTGTGTGGTGTGCCTGGCAGAGAAAGTACGTCTGTTAGATAAGCTTTACTCAGTTATGAGTTCCTGTTGGCCATGAGTTTAATGCTAATGAATCAGCGATATATATTAAATAAGACGTCTTTAAACTGAAACACACATATAAGGAGGTTTTATATTGATCAGCTGAAAAAAATGCTGTGACCACAGGCTTGCAGGAACCTAACCCTGTGTTTCCCCTGGGTAGCAATGGTTCAGTACTGGCTACCTCAGTGTTTATGGTGACTTCACAGAACATGACTACCAGGAATAATGAGAACTCACTGTGTACACACACACCTTCATATATGTGTGTGTGTGTGTGTGTGTTTAAATCCTGATACTTTATGGGTGTTTGGTTTCTGTGGGAACCTTAGTCTTCTCTATGAGCAACTGAGTTTTCCATAAATTTAAGTTTCCAGGACTTTAAATTTTGTAAAAATTTAAACT
This sequence comes from Cabassous unicinctus, assembly GCA_029593785.1. NCBI lineage: Eukaryota > Metazoa > Chordata > Mammalia > Cingulata > Chlamyphoridae > Cabassous > Cabassous unicinctus. Next base: position 29,432 of record JAQZBX010004521.1, on the reverse strand, counting down.
ACTCCTGTACTTCACAGGAGTGAACTATAGTGACTGCTGTTCACAGTCACAATTTATGGTGAGCCTAAAAAATAATGCAAAAGTGAAACAGGAGGATTAAGAAGTTGGTATTGATTTGGAATCATTTTCATTTCAGGGCAAAAATCAACCAAGAGAAAAGTAAATAAACATCTTTAATATATACAGGAATTGAGAACTTCGGAAAACTGCGTTGGAGTGAAACGTGCATGTTCAAATGATGTATGTGAAAATTCTTCTAACTTTAAAGCAGAGATTTCTTTTCCTCCTTATATTAAAAGCTGAAGAATGAATTAGTATGTTTCCTAAAAAGAAACATAAATATTAAAAACTTGCTGATGTTGGCCTTAAGTTTGACCACAGGTAAGGTTTCTCAAAACCTGGAGGACACTTTTAGTTCTTAAAACTATGAGTTTCTATAATGAGCAGGGTATGGTGTTGTTTCAGTTGGATTACAAGTTCTTTGAGGGCAAATTACTCAATCTTTCACTTTAGGCTTACCAGATAACCCAGTGCCTTATAATTTTCTTCCTGCTTCGACCCTTGCATATTCAGTATACCATCCACATAGCAGCAAAATTATCTTTAAAAATGAAGTTCATATTGTGTCATTCTTCTTTTTAAAACACACCAGTGATGTTTTATTCTGTGTAAAATAAACTCAATATTCCTTACCGTGGCACACAATTCCCCATTTCCTTCCCAAACTCATGTCACGTCTTTTTCTCCGTTGACCACACTGCAAAATCTCAGTTAGTGTTTCTTTCTCTACTCATTATTTTACATTTGTTCTTGAACCAAGGCCTTGCCACCAGCCTGTTTTACCACTTGGAATGTTTTCCCTACAAATAATTTTAAAGCCCATTCTTTCTTGTCATGAAACCTTGCTTCAAATATCACTTCCTTGAAGCACCACTATACCTAAGGTGGATGGGGTGGAGTTAAGCCAATTTCTGTAATATTAATCTGTTTTACTTCCCTTATGGCAATTTCCACTATCCAAAAGTAGATTGTTTATTTCTTTACATGTTTAGTGACTGTTTCTCCCTTCTTCCCCAAAATGCCAACTTTATGAGAAGAATCTTTAATATCAGTACCTAGGAAAGTTCCTGGCATATAGCAAGTTCTGTATTTTGTGAATCAATAATTTAGCAGACATCAAAGGACATATCAAGAAAGCGAAAAGACAACTCACAGAATGGGAGAAAGTAGTTGCAAACCCTATATAGGATAAAAGCATAGTATCTAAAATAGGTAATGAACTTTTACAACACATAAACAACAACAACAAAAACAACCCAATTAAAAATTGAGCAAAGGACTTATATAGACATTTTTCCAAAGGATGTATACAAATGGCCAATAAGCATATGAAAAGATGCTCAAAGTCATTAGCCATTAATGGTTGAAAATCAAAACCATGAGATACCACTTCACACCTACAAAAGTGGCTACTGTTTCAAATAACAATTGTGGGAAAGGATGCAGAGAAATTGGAACTATAGTGAATTGTTGGTAAGAATGTGAAATGGTGCAATTATATGGAAGTTCCTCAAAAAGTTAAATAGATAATTACCATATGTCTCAGCAAATCTACTTCTAGGTATATAACCAAAGAAATTGAAAACAGGGTCTCAAACAGATACTTGTAAACCAATATTTAAAAAAGCAATATTTGCAATAGCCAAAAGGTGGAAGCAACCCAAATGTCCATCAACAAATGAATGGATAAACAATATGTGGTACATATACACAATGGAATATTTATTGGATCATAAGAAAAAGTGAAGTTCTGAGACATGCTGAAAAATGGAAGAATCTTGAAAACATGATGCTTCGTGAAATAAGCAAGGAAGAAAGAGCAATATTGTATAATTTCACTTATGAGATGTCTAGAAATAGCAAATCCACATAAAGAAATTAGATTAGAGGTTGTCAGGGCATAGGAAAGGGGAGTATACATTTAAAAAGTAAGTAAATAAATGGGTAAGAGCATGTGCTCAAAAATTATTTGGCAATAAAAATAGTGAACTAAAAAATATACCAAGGATTTTCCAACTTCCTTTTCTCTGATTAAATACTTAACAAATCAATTATCTAATAAGTTGATTTTTCAATGCTATAGGATTCTATCAGTTAGTCGTTCTGACAATCAATCAACATTTTTAATAGCTCTAAGCTGCCAGGTTGCAAATATGGGGATGAACAATCCAAGCCTGGGAGAATCCCTGTGTCAGGGAGATTACATAAAGTCAGACTATTCAGGACTAAGTTAAGGTGTCTGGATTTTAAGTTTCATATGAAGCCTCTTTAGGGTGAGAACAGAAAAATGTCTATATTGGGTCACAATTTAGAAAGATCACACTAGACATTCATCTGGATTGTTTCACCACTATGCCGCCATAGTGAATATAGCTTCATCAAAAGTGTAGAAATCCATTACCTTGAAAACAGGTTTCATTTGATTTGATTTAATTTTCAAAATTTTACCATTCTGCCTGTTTCTTGAATATCCTCACTATCAATGATCTCTGGCAGGTCTGATCTTCATGATTTATCTATTTCCATTTTTGTCTGTCTTTCCCTAATTATAACAAAGTTAGCAAACATGTTATATATGAAGAGTATATTTAATATATAATAATACCAATATCATTTATAGATAAGAGATCCATTGGTAAATACTAACTGAAGTAATTGGCTAACCAAAGTAAAAACTCCACACAATATCCTATATTTTTTCATTTTCATTTTAATTGAATTCTACCTGTGTCCATGTTAAATTTATGTTCAAAAAGGGAAATGGAGGATTAAGAAACTTCAAGCAAGAAGATCTTTACCAATTTAACCATCTGGAAAACAATGTCACTTCTTTAAACTTGAATCTCCAATGACAAAAGAATATATATATATATGTATGTATGTATAAATACTCTAGGCCTAAGTTTTAATATTAAGACATACTAAGATTAATTTTCTTTAATTTTTCACCAAGCTATGTTTTCAAATAAAATTTTGTTAGAGTGTAAAGCAGTGCTGCTCTCAGTAAAACAAATCTTTTGATTAGAGGGTGTTGTATGGGGGGTGGGGGCAGAAAGAAGTTTTACTTTCCCTCCACCTCAAGCTGATTTGGATAGGAGTAGAGAGGTGTTTGAAAGTGATTAAGTGATTAAGCTGGAATTTCTTTTTATCTGTGATTTTTTTTGTGTATGAAAATCAGAGTCTGGCTGGCATCCCAGTTTTTAATGAAGGGATTTGTCACAACACATATTATGAGTAAATAGTTAATTGACTATTAACTATTTAACTATTAACTATTGTTGTGCTTTTCTGGATGGCTGGGAATGGAAAATTCCCACCTGAACGGTCTGTAGATAACAATAGACTTTTATGTGAAGACCCTATGTCCTTAAGGTAGGATCCAGAATCTTTCAGAATCTTCTCAGATTTAGAAGATTTCCTTTCTATTTCCTTTTTTTTTGGATACCAAATTACTTTATTTGAAGGAATGGTACAAATGAAAGAACTTGGTGGATATTCATGAAACTTATAGAAATGGTACACCCAACATACATTCACTGCTGTGGTGGCCTTGGAAGTCACCTCATGGGTCTGGGGAAGCTAGCTCTCATCATCACTGTTTCCCAGAGTGCACTTGTCAAAAAAGATACTCTGCTAAACCAGAATCTGGGGCCCCCAACTTGCTCAAGTTGGTGACATAGTCACTTAATTCTTTGATGGACTTCATCTCCTCATTCAGGTAGTGAGTCTCAATGAGGTCACGCAAGTGGGGGTCATTTTTGTCAGTGGCAGTTTTTGCAGTTCCGGTAGTGACTGATTCACCCTTTTTTCCAAGTGTAATGCACACTCCTTTGCATTCAGTCTGCTATTCAAGTTGTCTTGTTCTGGTTTCTTGATATCCTGAAGGAAGATTTGGCCACCTCACTGGTTCTGCAGCTTCATTAGTTTCTCTGCATGTTTCCTATTCTCATGTGATTGGTGAAGAAAATATTTGGCAAAGTTCTTCAAAGCCACATCATCACGGTCAAAAGTAGCAAACAATAGATAGGTAGACAAAGAGGCTAGAGCTACAGGTTGATCTGGTGGTTGATGGCAGCCTGAATCCTGGTTTTAGTTCAAGTGCACCTGCAATGGGATGTGGTGGTCACGGTGGGCAGTTGAGGAGAGGCAACGGGGCTTCACGGCCTTGGAGCGGTGGTGGAGGGCAGTTTTGAGTGGCTGGCTGACTTGGGGCTAGTGCTGGGTCCATTCAAGCACTGTTGAAATAAACCACAGCAACTCTCCACAAAGACATTTGGCCTAGAAGATCTTTGTGATTAAACATAATTTAAAAATATGCTACATGCAATACACAGTGCAGTTATATAATATTCAGATACTAAATAACCATAATCAAATAAAACAAATATGTGTGCTATCACTATTGGTGGGCAGGGAGAAGAGAAAAATATAATGTCAGTGTCAGGTATTAGTGGTGTCAAATAGTTTTAAAATTATTTGACATAAATGTTTAAAAAGTTTTTGAAATAGAGAGGGGACTTCAGTCCCATATGGCCAATGGATAGGACTCTTGTTGCAGTTGTAGAACTCTCTAGGTTCCTTGGTATGATGGTTGTCTATCATCACCTCCTTGTTAGTTGTCCTGGGTGATTCCAATGAACTGGAGAGTAGGTGTTGCAACTCCTTTGAGGCTCAGGGCCCAGCTGGCACAGGGACAGCCTAAAGATTCAAGTCTAGATGTACACTTACCAACTCCAGCACCAACTATAGGTTCAAATAGAAGGGACAGAAAAGCCATGTGTAGGGAAACCACAAGTGAGTCCAATTCTGTCACACTGAGGAGCACAAACCCCAAAGTAGGGCTCACTGGCATGGTACCAAACCCATGAGCTATCCACCCTGACAATAGTGCCTGGGTGTCTTCAGAGCCCTCAGGAGTCCCACTACTTTGGGTAGTGTCTAACTCGGCAGTTAATGAGATCCTGCTGAGAAGTGCATAAACGTAACCTCTGGAATGACCTCTCAACTCACTTTGAAGTCTCTTAGCCATATAAACTCATCTGTCTTTACACTTTCCTCCTTTTGGTTGAAGTTTTATTCCAGTTGCATTGTTAGTTGGTGCTTGTTAGTAATCCCTTGGTGCCAGGGAGGCTTATCCCTGGGAATCATGTCTCACACTGGGGGGAAGTTATTGCATTTATATGCTGAGTTCAGCTTAGAGAGAGGCCACATTTGAGGAAAAAAGAGGCTCTCAGGAGGTAACACTTAGGCACCCTATACTGCTAGGCTAAGTTTTAATTTCAAGAGTAAAGATACATAAACACAGTCATCAATATCAAGGGCCCGTGAATGGATCATCCTCCTTCACTAGCCATTGCTTCTGTACTTGGGAACTTCTTACTGTTACATTAGAGAATGTGGCAGAGCTCCCCAGGATGGGAATTCAATATTCTTTCCATTTTCATGTGAATCTCTACCCATCCTGACAATGCTGCATGAACATTTGAACACATTTATATGTCTTATATGTATGCCTAGGTGAACCTCCTCCCATCACGGACACCCCACACAAATGTTCATCCCCTGCCACAGTTGTAACCATTCTGTGATCCAAAACTTCTTCAAAAATGAAGCCAATAAAATAGCCTCTCAATTAGAGGTGCAGTGGGCATCACCATGCCAGAATCCTCAGGATTGGGGAATGAACTATGGACTAGAGTGGACTTACTGGTATTCTACTGTAGACTTTTTGTGATTCTAGCAATGGAAGAACTTATATCATTGATGTGGAAGCAGTGGCCTCTGGAGGTTCTGAGATCAGGAAGAGGGAAAACAGGTGTAATAAGGGGGAATTTTTGGGAATTGGGAATTGTCCTGAATTACATTGCAATGATAGATACAGACCATTGTATATCTTGCCATAACCTACAGAATTGTGTGGGAGAGAGTGTAAACTACAATGTAATCTATAATCTATGCTTCGTGGCAATGCTCCAAAATGTGTTCATCAATTGCAATGAATGTATCACAGTAATGAAGGATGTTGTTAATGTGGGTAAATAGTAGAATTGTGGGGAGCAGGATATATGGGAGTCCCCTATATTTTCTATATAACATTTATGTAATCTAAATATATTTTAAAAATATGTAAAAATTTTTAAAAGTATTTGAAATACATGAATTTGCTCTTTTGTGACCTCTAATTTCTTTCTTTTTTTGGAGAAAAAGTCATTTCAGATATATTGTATAGTAATCAAACTTCTATTATACAATTGCCATAAAATTGCTGGACAATGTAGTATTGCTATGTCACTCAAAAGTGCCAAGTGGTCATTAGCCATGTATATGGAATTGACCCAAAAGAATATCTTTTAAGATTAAACTTGTTCCTATTTCTCCCTGCTTCCTTCTTTCTCTTAAAATTCGCAAATTTATTATCAAAGAGAGAATTAATTTTATTTTCCTATAGAAATTTTGCTTATCTTATTTCAAAGTTTATTTCTGAAATTCTTAAACTATTTTGTAGACTCGATTCATGTTACTTAGGAATTGAAAAGCATTGGAACAGATGGGATTTTTGTTTCAATTTATTTTAATTATGTTTGTATTTTTAAAAAAATGAGCAATTACATGTTAAGCACAATATGAGAGCATAATTTTACTTTAATAATCAAATAGCTCATACTCAAAGATAAAATATGTATTAAATAAAATATTCAGCACACAGCTAATTCTGTTTTCAAAGAAAGTAAATGCTTACTGAGATTACATAAAATCATCTCAGAATTTATACATGTTTAGTAATTTATTGTCTGACAAAAGAGGAAACACATTGGTTTTTTCTTTTCTTTTCCTACTTTTTTTCCTTTCTTTTTCTTTACTTTTTCTTGAGTTTGAATATTAATTGTTGTTTTATAGATGAAAATATTTACATATTTATTTGGGATTCAATGAATTAAAAAATTCTAACATTTTATTCTTTCTATGTCTTTCTGTGAAGATTTGGTTTCCTTTTATTTAATTTTTAATTGTTCTGACTTGTTCCTGTCTCTTGGTAGAAGTGAGAGACTCTTCAATTTTCAGAAAAGGTGGAACAACCTAAGGTCATTTGGATTGATCTTCCACTGCAGGTAAACTTGACTTATCTGTTTTAAGGATTTAATACACAGTATTTGATAAAGTATTCATGAAACAAACTGCACTCAACAACCAAAAGGCAGTACCAAGGAATTTTATAATAAGGCTCAGAGACCCCAACAACTACTTGTACTTCAGATGTGTGCAATACATCTTGCACTCAGAAGGGCATAAAGCATACAGGTGACTGGAAAGTACAGTTAAGTATAGAGTTCAGCATGATGCTCAAAGTTCATACTGGAAAATGAGTTCCAAGTGGCTCTTAAAATCTGCCCTTTGCTTATGCTGAGGCCTTTGATGGGCCCACTTTGTCCAATTTGCAGAAAGGTAACTTTCTTTTCCTGAAGCTATCTGACAGCATTGTTCATGTTTCTCTTTGTCTGCTCTGCAGCTTAATTTAATTCTGTTGTGAGTAAATACACAGAGGCAAGTCAGGGGATTTAATTCTGGATGAAGCCCTGGATTTAATTCTGACTCTACCGGAAGGCATCTATTTCAGAAAAAATGTATATGAAGATACCTGCCCCGTCCACCATGTACTTTGTGATTTTTACACATGAAAATTAATGTGCAACTACAATGTAACTTATAAAGCTCTGGACAAAACTCGTTTTAGTATTTTTGTATGATCATTTATAGTGCAATCCTCTGAGGGGCAGAAACCTAAAACAGGTCTCTTCCTAGAGTCAGCTGTTCTGTTTTCTCTCTTTTCCTCTCCATTTCTACATACTGAAGTTTTTTTCTGGGAGGTCCTATTGTTACTGAGTCTGATGTTTATTGCTTTGTAAGCTACACTCCAAACTCAGTGATTAAAATAATCCTTTATTATTATTGCTCTCTAGTTACAGCTTTGGGGTTTGACTGGTCTCAAATGGGCTTACTCATATATCCATAGGTTGGAGGACAGTTAGTTCATTTTGGCTGGCCTTGTCCGGGGCAACTGGGACAACTGGACTCTGTTCACTGTGTCCTTCATCCTCTTTTTGGGACCAGCAAACAAGGTCAAGCATGTACATCTCATGGCAACAGCAGAAGCACAAGACTGAGCAAGCCTGATCTTGCAAGGTTCTTATAGCTTCCTCATGTATCACATCTGATAACATTCCATTGGCCAAAGCACATCACTTGACCAAGACTGTGGTCAGGGAATTATACCCCTCATTACTCCATGAAGAATGCTTCAGAAGTTCATGACAAAATACTTGCATACAGCAGGGAAGGACAAATTGAAGCCATCCTTGTAATCTGCTACAGTCATCTTACTACAACAGTATCTTCCAAAGTGAGTCAATCATATATATGCACATGATCCTGTATACTTAGAATACTCTCATATGTATTTAGCACAGAAACTAACCTTAAATGAGCATATTTCTTTTTATTAATATATTTTTTTCTTTGATATCATTTTATTTAGGTTATCAACTCCAAATGTTAGCTGATGGCAGACGAAACATTATCAGTAGTAAATACCAAATAATATAAACATTGAAGTCCAATGGAGTAATACACATACACAAACATATGCACATACTCACAACCACACATACATACAATCTAAACCATATTTTTCAAATTTATATCACATTAACAATCTAAATCAAACATCAATACAATATAGGGAACATTAAATATTTAACTAATATTGACTTTATCACCTACACATAAATGTTATGTGTATTTTTTTATTTATTATATAATTCTTAAATTTGACAATTTGAATAATTTGAAGCATTTAATTGTTCACATGGTTCATTTTATCTAGCAGATACTTCAGCAGAACAAATTCACTTTATAGCACTCCTTATAACATTTATTCTGATTTAAGTCATATTTATTTTTGCTAAATAAGACTTGCATGGTTTTATTAGAGTTCTTGGGATTTTTCCACAGTATTAAGTTTGCTATTATGAAGTTATTAGAGGATAATTTAATGGCATGTTTTAGTAACTTTTATTGCTTTTCTCTAAATGTGCTCTTGTCAACATCTTTTGCATTTATATTCCAATTGTCTTTGCAGAACCTGATATTGTATGAAATAGAAGGCTGATAATTATCCTCCAATGAACTCTTTTTCATATTTATTCTTATTCAGTCCATTAGGAAATAAAATTGTATTTGTTTTAAGCATGCTCATCATTTTCTTTTGTGTGTTTGTGGTTTGTGTGTATGAAATAGTAATTGTAGTAGCTGAAATCTGAGTTCACACTTTGGCATATATATCTTTTACACCAAACTATTTTTGGCCTTTTTGGAGTTTAGCAAAGCTGCTAACTTAACCATCTAAAGGAGACTAATAAAATGGAGGGACAATGAACAGAAGTCAGGTTTCTTTAAGGGAAAATCTGTGAACCTGATTTTACAGAATCTAGTTTTAATACTTATCACCCTGTTATCTTGAGGAAGTAAAATCTGAGTATCTGTTTCCTGATCTGAAAACAAAGATAGTAATAATCAAACCAACCAATCTTAGACCTTAACTTGGCATGATGTAATTAAACAACAGGAATGTGTTAAGCAAATTCTAATGTAATTAGTTTATAAAGTCCTACAAATTAAATTAAGTCAAGAGTTGGTATTTCTGACTGTGAGCAATAGAGACCAGGGAAGGAGCTAATGATTCAAACAGGATTAAAACAATGAAGCCTCCCCTAAGTTTCAGATGCCTATTTGGTGGAGGACACAGGATAGCTTCACAGAAGAGAAGGGCTGCATCTCTTTCCCATGTCTCTGACAGCATAAGGAGGCTCACTGAAAGTTCTGTTTCTCAGACTCTATATGTAAATTGCAGATTTAATGCATAAGCTTTACACGTATATATTAAGTATTACACACAAGCACATTTAGTGATTTTATAGGAGGAAGGCATTTCAGGTTCTGGGAACAGCTCTGAAAAGGTACAAAGGAAGTTGTGAGGACGGCGTGTACAGGGAACTTTCTTTCCTGAAGCAGAGCTTAAGATCATGGAGTAAAAGAATTTTCAGCCAACATAGGTGGAAAGAGGCGGTCCTTATAAGTCTCTGCGCGAGTACTCTCTAAGATAAAAACAGTGTTTCAGGCAACTAAGACTGGAAGTGGCCTGAAGAGTGGGTGAGGATGGAACAGAGAATGAAGCGCAATCAGCATGAAGTTGACACAAAGTTATGAGGTGGAAAGGTCTACAAGAATGAAAAGCAAAGAGGACGTATCTGAGAAACATTCCTAAGGAGGAGATGACTGGATTTAATGGCAGACTGGATTAAGGAACTGTAAGAAAAGGAAGGGTGAAATATTATTTTTAGTTTTCTACTTTGAATCATAGAATATATATATAAACACATATATTTAAACTGTTTTTGTAGATTTTTTAGTCAGCTCTTATGGAGGTACAATTTACATATAATAAAAATAATCTTTCACCGAGGGAATCAGGGGATAAAAAGAAAGTAACATTGTAAAATGCCATGCAATAACTGAACGTTGAAAACTGAGAACTGACCTTAACATTGAAAGAATATGGTTTAATAACATCTTAATAAGATTGGAGAGAAGATGTATTTGTATTTTTTTATTGAATAATTAATGCTTATGAAATCAGTGCCAAATTCCAATGAGTAGGAAATTTCTATTCATCTCCTTTCAAGAATAGATTTTGCTCTGCTTAATCCTTAAAAATCATGTACAAAATCAATTATTTTTATAATCATGAAAGTTATGAATGCAGATTTTATCACATTCCAGTTTGCATCAGAACTTTTAATCAAGGAGGGGATAATATTTAAAGAACTTGATTATGGAACCCTTAAAGGAGAAGTAAATTAATGTAAAGCCTAAGGTCACAAAGGAAATAATCTTTCTAAAATCCTGCCTTCTCTTATACATTAATTGAAAGGTTTGTAAAACTACTATAAAATTTTATTCTTAATTATTTTGGAATGCCTAAACTCAAATTTTGAAGAACTCTCTGGCACTTGCTATTTAATTTTTTATCAAAACTTTATCGTAACAAAAGTTCATGAAAACACATTAGTGTTCAGTAGAAGGAAAAATATTAATTTTAAAAATAGAGGTTAATGTTAATTGAAAGATAGCTAGAAGATAATCTATAGACTATATGATATAGTGATTTTGTGATAAATAAGGATTGTGGTTAGTAATACAAATACAAGAGTGTTCCTTCATTACAAGGTATTAAGAATATGGTGATACATGGGAAAAATACAATTAATGTAACTTAGAGACTATAAACACTAATATTGTAAAATTTTTGTAGCAAAGAAAAAGAAGCTACTATGTCAATGCTAAAGGTCAAAAAAAGAATATGATCATGGGAATCCCTGTAATTTTTGTGTAACATTTATGTAATCTAAGCATCTTTTAAAATATATATGAAAAAAATAGCATTTATGTAAGCAAATGCACATGTACGCATATATATCTATATATCATTTTACAAATATTGGTTTGTATTGTGAAAAATTTGATTTTTACCCACACACACAAAAAAAGAATATGGGATTTAGTTTTATGAGATGTAAAATATGATCAAGCTTTTTTTTTTTTTTTTTCATTTTCTTCATTAACAAGGAGACCTTGGTCATGTCATTTAACCACTCTGTGTTCATTTATTCATCTTTTGAAACACTGGAGAAGCAATTGAGTTTGTTTTTCGGGTTAAATAAGAAAATTGTGCCTGGACAGGAGTTTTTAAATAATGTTTCCATAATTTGTTAAGCTGCCTTTTGTCCTTTTATTTTTTGAAGTTGAAATAAAGTTTATTAAAAAAGTGACAATTGTAAATGGACATACCATGATAGTTTTGAAGGTGAGAATTTGTTTTGCATGTGATAAAGTCTCTACATATGTAAAATGAGTTTTTATTAAAAAAGTGACAATTGTAAATGGACATACCATGATAGTTTTGAAGGTGAGAATTTGTTTTGCATGTGATAAAGTCTCTACATATGTAAAATGAGTTTTTGTTTCTCATTAATTGCTCTTTATGTAGATGTTTCCTTAAGGCCCTTTCTTTTGTAAAAGAAAATAAGAGATCACAAGAAAACTTACTTCACAAGAGCTAATCTTTTTATTTTTATTTTTTTTTAAATCTGGAAACATTTTAAGCTTTTCGAAGGCAGGGATCATGTCTCTTATCTTCTATAATTCCAGCAGCACTGAGACATAGCAGAGAGTATTGTCCAAGCACTCATTTGGTTAGCCCTAACTGTGGATCCAGTTCAGTAACAATTGCATCGCTCATTATGCACAAACGAGGGTCTTCCCACTCTCCATGATTTACTCAGAGCTCCATCCCGGATTGTCTGGAACACATTTACAAGTCATGGTCCAATAATAATCAAAGTTCAAGGAGATATGATGGACAGTCCGGTATCCCCTTTCCCCAATTTTCTCACATATTTCTGGCTTACAGATAGAGTAAATTAGTGAAGAGGACATACTAATGCTTATAGTTTGGGGTGGATCATTTTTAAATTTAGGTAGAAATTTTTCAATTCAAAATTTTTGGGTTATCAGAGGAATAGAAGGTAGAATGACAGCCAGGATTTTCCAATTGAGCCAGTAGAAAATAAGGCCCCAAAGGGGAGAGCTAAGCATAGAACAGCTATTCATTTTTTCCTCTATTTACTAAATTTCCCAAAAGCAACAACCAGTTACATTTTGTGTGGAACTTCATTATCAAATCTGAAATTTTATTGTTAAGTTTTTCTTACAGTCAGAGGCAATGGATGATTGTAACTGATTGAAAGAAGGTAATAATGGGTAGCCACTGAAAAGACAATCTATTGTTAATGTTTAACTGGGGAAAATAAATTAATAGAGGGAGAAGTAAATGTGATATCCTGAAAACATCAGAGATTTATATGCAGAACAGAAGCCAATATAAATCACTGTTCTTATGTTTAAGAAAACATACATTGGGCTCCGGCACATTTTCCTGTTTCTGTGTGAAACAGTACCGACACCAAGCAAAAATGCCTGAGCTGCTTTCTCCAGGAAATACTTTGGAAGATATGACTGAATCAACTGAAATACTTATCAATACTAGCAGCTTAGTCATCAAGACTCACTTCAAGATCCTCACCTTGCTGTGCCCACCAATCCAAAACTATTAAGTCATAAATGTTGTTAATCCTAATCAATTTCCTGATTTGAAAGGTCCACCTTAAAGTAACCCAGTTCGTACCCTAAGATTCTATATACATCTCCCCTGACTTTCACTTTTCAAGATACTGCAATATGTCTTAAAAGGTTAGCTTTAACTGGCCTATATGTTTCTCTGGACTTTTTCTTGGGGGGGAGGGGTGTCTTTTGGGTGATTCTATAGTTGACAATCCTAGAGGTGTCACAAAATCCACAAGTCAATATCTTTAACCCAGAAGGCTCCTTGAGCCTTCCTCTCAGGTTTCATTCCAATGGCTTCATTAAGGTAAGTTCTGCTTTGAGTCTGAGCTCCAATTACTTTTCTTGAAGTTCTTTTTTTAAGCATGAGGAATGCTTTTTAAAAAAAAAAATTCTTTGATTTTATGACCCGGTTTGAAATTCTGGGCCTTATAAATCCATTTTTTTAAGCCTTCCTAGATGCAGAAGAATTCATAAACCCTGTTGGGCAGGCATTATTTTAGGGAAAATTTTCATTGGGCCACCTATTAAAACCTTATTAGAGTTTGTCATGGCCTTGTCTTAATTTGTCTGTGAGAATATAGTTAGGAACAAACTTATTGATGTAAAAGCTTACAGCTCTGTGGCTGTGAAATGTCCAAATCAAGGCACCATCGGAGATGCTTTCTCACCAAAGTCATCTGCCACATGGTGACGCAAGATGGTGGATGATCTCTGCCTAGGTCTCAGCCTTCCCTTCCAGGCTCACTGTTTCTCTGGCCCAGAGCTCAGCTGTGAGCAACCTTGTCTCTTTCTGGTCTTCGTTCTCAGTCATGGCTGCTCCACCTTCTTCCTGAGTTCAGCTATAAGTTTTCAGGCATATGACAGAGCTCGTCTCCCAAGCCTTGAGGTGCTCCATGGACCCAGCCCCTCAAGGGCCTCTTTTCATACCTCTGTGCTTTACTGGTTCAAGACTCTGGGACCTCACTCAGCCCATGGGGTTCCTCTGTTTTTCTTCAGTCCTCTCTCTCACATGTTAGGACCAATATGGCGGTTTCCTTTACTTCTGTGTCTCTGGCTTTATCAGACCCAGCAAGAGGGCTTCAATGATGTAGTTCAATCAAATTGGTTTCACACCAACAGGGATAGATTAGCTTAAAAGCATAATCTTTATCTTTTTGGGATTCATAAATGAATTTCAAATTGTCACACCAGGTCTTCAATTAAAGACAACAAACCTTTAGGTTAAGAGCTCAAGACATGACTTATGCACAAAAATGGTATTTGCTTGACCTGTTGCTAATCATCAGGGTTGCCCCAGACTCTGGGTTTGTCTCAATCAAAGTCTGTGCCCTCTCTGGTTTCAAAGACTTCAGCTTCTTTCATGAGTTCACATTAAAAGTCTAATGTACATATTTATGTTTCTAAATAGCATAATTTCTCCAAGGATAATTTAGAATTTCAGTGTGCACTTTGAATAACTTCTGATAGGAACAAAATTTGAGAATGGCTTTAGAACCTTTACTTCAAAAGGGGAATGAAATTCGAAAGTTCTGAAGTTCACCAATTTTCGATTTTCCTAAGGAAATTCAGATTCCAAAATTGCTTCTGTAAATGATTCTGTAGCCAATTCAAATGAAAAACGTAAAAAGCATAAAACTGTCTATCTGTTTTATCTCCCTAAACCACAAGTAAAACCTACCAGTCTTTATCCACTATTCCTTTTCCCTCTGCCATGTTCCTACATTGCTCTCTTCTCCAACCTTCCCTGATGGCCCATTTCCTTTCCCCTATGATTAACAAGAATATCTCATATCTCAATTGCCTTTTTAAAGTTAAACCTTCTTCACATTACGGTAAGCTCCGTATGGTTGATTTTAAGACCTGGTCATATTCTTGTAAAGATTTTTCCATAACCTAGATATGAAAGAAAGAAATTCACAAGCGAATTTAGAATAGTTGTAGGAGGATATGGAGCACCATATCTATATCAATTTGTTAAGGTAGTAGTAACCTCAGGTTCAAGCAATTGGATGAAAAATTGGGAAGTCCATGAGGCTATTATGAGAGACAGTACCCCTCAACCTCACCAAATTGCATAAAAAGTTGCAGGAGTTTAGAAATGCTATATATGTTGGGTGAGATCTTTTGGAAGTTATCTCCAATATCTTTATTATGCAAATAGATTGGACTCTATTTTAGTCCTAGAAGCAAAGAAAGAATGAGTTCATGGGGGAATTTCAGAAATAGCCTTTTAAACATCTTTAGGTAGCATCCAAAGGTTGTTCCTGAAGCATATGTGAACCTAGCTTTCTTCTCTTTTCTTGTGAACAGCCTGAAGCCAGAAATAGATCATGCAATATGCAAGCAAAACTACAATGAGAAATTGCCCATTGCCAAATCTCCAACAACTATGTGGATGTTTTTGAAATATCCCTAGAACAAAAGCATAAAAAGTTCTAGAATATATTTTACTGGCCTTAGAGTATGCTCCCGTTCCAGTTCTTAAGCACCGGGATGAGGAAGCCTTTTGATAAAGACCAGTGTAGATATGATAAGCAGAAGGACACTGGACAAATAATTCTCTTATATTAGCTAAGATCCTGAAGGGAAAAATATATATACATAAGGTAGATTATTAATGAAGATGATCTGATGGGGAACCAAATGCTTAAATTACCATTTTGTATTTAAATGCACAAGGAGAAATTTTATCCAAATGCTAAAGAGAAAACTTAAAAACTTGCAATTGATTCATGTGTTAGTTTTTTAGGGTCACTATAACAAAATACCACAAACCGAATGGCTTAAAACAACAGAAATTTATTCTCACATATTCAGGAGGGTATAAGTCCAACATCAAGATGTAGCTGGACAATGCTTTCTCTGATGTCTCTAGAAAGGGGTCTTACCTCTTACTAGCTTATGGTGGCTACCATCCATCCTTAACATTCCTTGGCTTATTGATGCATTACTCCAACTGCTGCCTCCATCATCATACGGCATTCTCTCTACATGAGTGTGTGTGTGTCAATATATTCAAATTTCCCTCTTCTTATAATATCATCGCAGTGGATTAGGGCCCACCCTAATCCAGTGTTTTAGTTTGCTAAAAGCTGCTGAGAGCCACAGACCAGAAATGGGTTGGCTTTTATAATGAGAAATGTTTAGGTTAAAAGCTTACAGTTTTGAGGTTGTTAAAATGTCCAAATCAAGGCGAAATCAGAGATGCTGTCTCACCAAAAGTCAGCTGCTGGTGAACCTGGACTCATTCTACATGGCAAGGCACATGGAGGAATCTGCTTCTCCTCCAGGGCTCCTTCCTTCAGCTTCTGACTGTTCTGCTTGTGGCTTCCTCACTCCAGGGCTCCTCTGGTCGCTCCTGGTTTCCTTCTTTCCATGTCTGTGGAATTTTTTCTGTTTGTGCTCTCTTCCTAATCTGTAGCAAAGCTGTCAACATCATCCCAAAAATCTCAAAATTGAGGATTAAACAAATATAAGGGGGGAATACAATCATGGATCAAAGTAGACTTTTGGTACTGTAGTAATGGTAGAACTTGTAACATTGATATAAAGAGAGTTGTTATCAGAGGTTCTGGAGGGAGAGAGAAGGAAAAATGTATAATATAGGGCTTCTTTAGGTCATTGGAATTGTTCTGCATGATATTGCAATGGCAGATACAGGCACCATTACACATTTTGTCAGAACTCATAAAACTGTACAATGCAAAGTGTAAACCATAATATAAACTATAAACCTTTGCTAATAGCAATGCTTCAATATTGGTTTGTCAATTGTAGCAGATGTACTACACTAATGTAGAATGTTATTAATAGGGAAAAAAGTGGGAGGAGAGGTGTTGAGTTATAAGGAATCTCCTATACTTTTGATGTAATTTCTAAAAACTACTTTTTAAAGAAATTTTAGACTACAGAAAAATTACATAAAAAATATAGGGGATTCCCATATACCCCTCTCCCCCTCTCACATTTTCCCCTATTTATGACATCTTACATGAGTATGATACATTTGTTACAATTGATAAACAGGTACTGAAACATTGCTACTAACAATGGTCAATAGTTTATATTATGGTTTACACTTTGTACCGTAAAATTTTATAGGTTTTGACAAAATGTATAACGGCCTGTGCCTGTCGTTTCAAAATCATGCAGAATATTTCCAACACCCTAAAAATGCTCTGTGTTCCACCTATTCTTTCCTTCCCCTCCCCTCAAAACCTCTGGTAAGTTTCAATTTTACCAGAATAAGTTTCATAGTTACATGCATTGATATTGTGGACTTGATATCTTCATCTGTTTTCTTTTAATTAGGCACTGCCTAATAAAATGTTACACTAGAGATGTAACATTTCTGAAATCTAAAACTTCTTTTAAAATAAAAGGTACTAATTTTTCTTTTTAAAGGCCATCCTGGCTTCCTTCTCACCATTTCTGTGACTTTTTATGTGTATCTCTGTTTTCAGTCCTCCATTTATAAAGGACTCCAGCAAGAAGACCTAGACCTACCCTGGGTCATGCCTCTCTGAAGTAATCTAATCAAAGATTCCCCATCTGAATCCAATCTTATCAAAGGGTCCCAACATTTAGGAATGGATTAGCTTCAGAACATGATCTTTTATGGGATGCACAAAATCTTTAAACTGTCACCTCCAGTATGAACTCCTCATAACTAATTTCATCTGCAAAAATCCTTTTTCCAAATAAAGTCAGATTCATAGGTTCTGGTTGAATATGAGATTTTGATGGACACCATTCAATCAAGTAAAATTTGAGGTAAAATGTCTACCTTACACTTTTTTATGAAAAATAACTTTGTCCCCAGAGTGAAAAATCTAATCAAGTTGTAGGAATCTCTCATGAGGCTTAGATTTATTCTACTTCAGTCTATAACCATCAATTTTGGACATTTTAATTGAAGAACATTCTGTAGACGGTGTTGAGCCAATGCCTATATGGGCAAAGTCTACAATAAGGTAGAAGGATGTAGTTGTGCAGTGGATAAGTGTGACAGTGGCGAAGTGATGTGATTGGGTTCAGCGGTGCTGATCTGTGAGGGGGAGTAGGGGACGTCGTTGGGTTGGACTATCCATGGAACTGGGGAGAGGGTCGGGGAAAGGAGCAGGTGAACTTTGGGGATTTGCAGGTCTGTGGTTAAAACTACAATGTTGGGAATGTTCTTTTGGCAAATATGGCCGGGGAGGGTTACTGGTGTAGGGTGTTAGATGTTGTGAAGTATATGGGACAGGGCACACCTGGGGCAGTCTTCTATGGAATATGTAAGTGTTCATCTTTTCATAGTATGTTATATCAGTGGGTGAAGACCCACACAATAAAAGAAAATCAGACTGCCATTCTAGGGAGTCCTGCTATGTTTACTCATTTTCAATATCATATCTTCTAACTTAAGAATAAAGAGTTCTTTCTACAAACAAAATTGTCAGATAAATGATCTTCTCATGTACTTTCCACCCCCCATCTCTAATGATATTCCTATTCATAAGCAGGCTGTGGCTATTTTGGATATTGGCTTAACGGCATCTATGAATCTAAGTCAAGGCCACATTGACGTTCTCCACAAAATGATGAATTCTTTATAAGCCCAAATCTCTGCTGATAATGGCATAATCATGTGGGTTAATCTCATAATGGCTCAGATTTATGCATCCATATCTTCTGTAAAACTGGAAGCTAAAGGAGGACTAAAACAAATAGTTGAAATCCTAGTAGAGTAGGAACTCATAGTACCTTGCTCCTGTCCATGTAATAATCCTATTCTCCTTCAGAATCCCATCTGGAGTTAATACTGATGCATCTAGCACCTCAGGGCTATAGTGAGAGTCATTTCTCACTTCCATCTTGGATTTAACATAAATACTATTTTATCCTCTTTGCCACATTAGGCTAAATATATTGTGGTGTTCTTCTGCCTTCTCTAATGTCCTGAGGTAAATATTCAATACTTGTTGCCTTTCCCTGGGGATATCAACAAAATATCTGGATTAACGAGACACTCCTTCTTTCCACAATTTCTTAAAAACTTTAAGTACTGCTATGTTCAAATCATGAGATGAGCTGTACACCACTGATTATATTTATCTACTTACTGTTTGCGCTCATAAAGAATCTAAAGTTTCTAAAAGAAAGCTTAAAATTTTCAAGATAAAGAGGATTACTGAGAACATATCCAAGGGAGGTATTCACCTCACTTCTGATAGATTGCAAGCCATTCAAACACTGCTAGTCATTTAATCTAATTAAGAAAATTTCTGAATCTCACTGTCTCTTGTAAGGAATGGATTCCAAACTTTTCTGAAATTTCCATGCCTATGTTTGATTTAACCAAGTCTTTGGTAACCAAAATTCTTCCATGGGAACCTCAAAAGGATTAGAGGTTGTGTGATTTAAAGGTATCACTTAAGCAGTTCCCAACTCTGAGTCTACCTTTCTATCATAATCTGATCTATTTGTACATGAGCGATCTGTAGAAACCCTTGATGTTTTAACTCTGCCTCATGGGAATCATCAGTGACCAGTTGCTTACTACAGTTTTATCTTGAACCAGTAACAACATTTACCTACATTGATTCAGTGCAATAGCAGCTTCATCTAAATTATGCTGCCCCATTTTAAAGTCTCTCTTAAACTAGATGGTCCTTAATGTTGTGCAGTCTTTATTTTCTCACTGAAAATATACACTATTACCCATAAAGTAGGTTATATCCTACAAAACTAATATTTTTGTTCCACAAATTCCCATTCATAATTATTTAAATCATGCTAGTCTTCTTCCACTCCCGGAACAATGAAAAACTCATAACTGCAGAGCATCTGTTTGAAAACTGCTCTGCCCTGAACAGATTTATTAGAAACCCTCATACAAAAACCAGATTTTAATCTTATTTGGTGATAGTTTGAAGTTTAAGATTGATATAGAAGAATGTCAGGCAGAATAATGCTCAGCAGATCACAACTCACCCTTAGTGTCTGATGCCTTTCCAGGGAAAATCTACCCAGGTGCTAAGTTTCATTGTTCACTAAGTTAGATAAAGGAATTGGTATATACACCAAAGCAAATACATCTATCAGATATTCCATGACTTTGGAATGCTTGGAAATAAATGTGCTTAATCTTACACAGAAACACAGTTAAGAACCTCCAACCGTGAAAGTACTTTTAAGTTCTCTAAACTTTCCTATGGAGTGGGTGTTATATAAAGGTAAAAACACACAAAAAGGGATAGTATGGTGTTAAAGGAGACTTCATTTTTTTTTCAGATAGGGAGCCCTCACTAAGATAATAGCGTTTATGACAACCCAAGAGGTCAAATATATTTATAGGTCCAAAGTTGCTATTACAAATTGTCATAATTTTTTCCAGTGTTGGAAAAGAGACACTGGAAAAAATCTTTGCAAATTGCATGAGAATAATATCTGGTACTTTCAGGATGACCACTTGCTGAGACCAGAGAATCTTAAATAGAAAATTTCAAAATTGATTCATGAAATCATTCACTGTAATGAGGACAAATCGGTCATTGTACTATGACTACTGGTAAGTTTGACTAAAATTGCTAATGTTGCCTTTTATCAATGTTTCACTAGTCACCAGTATAATCCCAGTAAAACTGTAAAGAAGAGACATGGATAAGAGCCTAAACCTCAGATCCTCTTTTTATATTTCCAAATGGATTTCATATCACTATCCCCTCCCTCAATAGATTTTGAATGTATTTGTTCATTGTTTTCTTATTCTAGGGATAAATTAAAGTTTTTATTTGCCAAGGAGCTTTGGGTCTGATATTAGCAAAAATATCATCTAACTCAATTTCCTCAACGTGGAGAATTTCAACCTGTCCCTCCAGTGACAGACACCCATTTTACTGAGACTGTCATTAAAGAGATTTTCAGCACTTTACAACTTATTCAGCAATTTCACTGCCCATATCAGGCATCTTCAGGAATGTTAGAAAGAATGAATGAATCATAAAACTAAAACAAACACTAACAAAGCTTTCAGATATTACAGGAATTCCAACAGTATTGTCATAGGTTTTAATGATAATGAAATTAGCTATTTTCAGGGGTTTCCTGGCTCTCGCCTTCTAAATTTTAGATGGCAAACACCACACAGGCCAGACAACCACAAGTCCAAAGCACTTATCACATTATACTTAGAAAGAGGATCTTTGTATTAATAACAGCTAGCTTTCATAACTGAAATTTTACAGATATAGAGATGGGAAAAGATGTAGGGAACACATGTATATTTGAAGGCTGTCTTGCTTTCAGTTATTCAAGAGAGCTACACTACAGTCTTCACACCAAACATTTTTTGGATCTACTTCAAGTTTTCTATACTATAAAAAATATTCCCTGATGTTGTACCACTCTTGATGCTCAGCAGATAAACATCAGCATATTTTACATCCCTATATGTGGTATTTTGGTTGAAAAAAATCATTGGATAGTCACTAATGACTGGTACTACATTTGAGGTATGAGGTCTGTTGACTGTTATCCATAAGAGTTCTGTTGAGAATACTGATGCCTGCCTGGGTTTACCCAGGTTCATTTTGGTCCCTCAGTTTCCCTTATCCCAAATGAGATATTTTTAGGTAGAAGAAGAAAGTTTCCAACTTGATTTTGAAAATTGTAATGATTGGAAGGGCATTTGGGTTTATTTTCTTTGTTTCATGCTTTAAAAGAGGCTCCAAAAGTGAGGAGAATTAGGAATGCCACATGTGGTGGTTTAGAGTTGTATGTACCCTAAAGAAACATGTTCTTAAACCTAATCCATTCCTGTAGGTGTGAACCCATCGTAAGTAGTACATTTTGATGAGGTTACTTCAGTTAAGGTATGACTCACCTCAATCAAGGTGAATCTTAATCCTATTACTGGAGTCCTTTATAAGGGGAATGAAATTAAAAGAGACAGAGATAGAAAGCCACAGGAAGCATTAAGCTGAAATTCAACAGAACCCGAAAGAGACAGGAGGGACCAGGAAATATCACCATATGCCTTTCCAATAGACAAACTAAGGAACAGGGATCACCAGCACACAGCCCCCAAATGCTACAGTCTTTGGGGAGAAAGCCTCACCTTGATGATGCCTTGATTTGCACTTTTTTCCAGTCTCAAAACTGAGCTAATAAATTCCCATGGTTAAGCCAATCCATTTAATGTTATTTGTTTGAGAAGTCAAAGGAAACTAAAATTCCATGGTACATGCAATAAAAAACGTAGATAATGACACTATGGCTTTAAACCTCTGCTCCTTGAGAGTTTTATGAAAATGGACAAACAGTGGTTCATAATAGAACTGCTTCACATTTACCACTGGCTTTTAAGAGTAGTGGATGCATTGTTTTAGAGTGAGAATGTTGCATGAATATCCTTATAGATCTATTTGGTCACTTTAATAGTGAACAAAAAGATTCATGAAACAAAAAATGGAATTAGGTTATTTGCTTACCTGTAAATCTGGTTCTGTGTACACTTCAGATAAAAGAGAGGATTTGTTCTCTTGTTATATTATGGGCTTCCCTGCTCCTGTCTTAGAAATAGATTTTGAACGTTGTCCATATTCTTTTTAATATTTTTCTCAATTTCAGTCATCAAATGTATGGTCACTGGAGACTTAAATGTTATTGTACAATCACTGTCATAAATGCTACTCAACTGCTGTCTCATGAAATGTTCTGCAAAATGATCAGCCAACAAAATTGGACACAAATAGGTGTTGGAACAGCCAGCATCAAATACTCCATATGTGATGGTATCAATCAGAGTTTAAGCAGAAATGCAGAACCAGTGGGGCGTATTTATTTAGAGTTTTATTGCAAGCAATTGGTTTACACAATTGGGAGTGTTGCTGGCTGGGCAAGTCTAAAATCTGTAGGACAGGCTGCCAGGAATTGCAATCTGCAACTCCTGGGCATGGGCTGAAGCTGAAGTCCATAGGCGGAATTTCTTCAAGCGAGCCTCAGCTCTGCCTTTAAAGCATTTCAGCTGATTGAATTAGACTCCTCAGATTATTTAGGATAATCTCCCTTAATTAAATTTAACTGATAATGTACTTTAATCACATCTACAAAATATCTTCACAGCAACACCTAGATAAATGTTTTATTGAGCAAGTGGAAAACCCATATTCCTCAGTATTATTTAAATAATCCAAAGTTGCCCTCTGTGTAGAGGCCCTGTATGTTAGCTACTTTTTCAGAGCAGCCTGGGTCCATTAGTTATCCCAAAAGTCCTCAGGTGCCAAATTCAAACAACACATTCAGTTGTTTTAAAAACAACCTAAAAAACCCCCAGTCTTAAGCCATTGATTTTACTTTGCATTTCCTATGAAACCACACCCAAAATATGCTTACCTTAGATAAAATTCTGTGGTCATAAGGCACTTCAGTCCCTTAAGTTTCTCTGGCCTTAGACTCCGCAATGTGTTGGCTCTGTGACTGTGACATCACCTAGATGCAATAAGCCCCTTTCTCCCATTTCCCTTCTCTACTCCTCTCCCTGGAAGTTTTACCTTGCTAACCTTCTTCCCTTCTCTTAGCCCCCTTTTGCTTCAGTCTCTGGAAATTCTCCTGCTGTGAGGGATTTCCCCTTTCATCCAAATCTGTCACAGTGGTGTCAACAATAAATAGTTTATGTGTTCCTGCCATTAGCTTGTCAAATATTTTTCTTAGTCCGCTCTGAAATTCTCAAATTTGAATTCACTACACTGGTTATGGACCCCTTCCTCCATTTTCAAAGTCATTAGTGGTGGGTTAAGTTCTCTTTACATCATATCACTCTGACCTTGCTTCTGTCATAACATCTCCTTAACTGACTGCCTCTTCTGCCTCCCTCTTCTACTTTTAAGGAACTTGTGATTACATTGTACCCAACTGGGTAATCCAGGATAATTTTCTTATCTTAAGATAGGCTGATTAGCTACCTTAAATCCATTTGCAGCCTTGATTCCCCTTTGCCATGTAACCTGACATAATAACAGTTTCTGGGGATCAGAAAATGGACATCTTTGGGTGGCACCATTATTCTGCTTGCTATAGTGACTCAGCATAACAGAGTTGTGCTGATCTGTACTGACTATGTCCTCATAAAATAATGGTCTGTCCTCCCTCTTCGGATAAAGCATGACCAAAAAAATGTGGCTGAAAATTAATGTGCATATAATTTGTTCTCCCTGTACTAAACCATGCTGGGTTCAGATACACTTTTCCACCCCTGTATCAAGCACTATTGATGCTAGGCATATTTTCATACTTCTACGCCAAACAATAATGATACCAAGCAAAAGTAATTTAGATACTCACTTCAAGAAATACATATTTATTGAAGACAATATTGTGGGCCAACTGTAATAGCCAATCAAGACTGACAGTTTGCTTATCAAAACTCACTTCAAGATTGTCTCCTCACTGTACTCACAAATCCAAAATATTAATACATAAACTCTAGTGAGTTTTAACCCATTTTCTGCTTTGAAAGACCCATCTTAAAATCATTTAGCCCAAACAATAAAACCTTAAGCATCACCTTCCCAAACTTCCAGAGTTGCGACATTACTGTGGATCAACACAATGAGGATTGGGCTAAACTGATATAGCCCATCTCCTAAGTACTACATTTTTTGGAAACTGAGGTTCCCAGAGGTTAAATTTTTTCACTCAAGGCTATCAAAGTAGTAAGTGGTAGATGTGAAATTATAAGCCATGATTTTTTATGTCAAAGTAAGGCTCTTGAAGAAATAAATTATAAAAGTAAAACTGATAATAAAATTCATGCTTTAAGACATTTTATATAAGTAGCTACTGGGTCAAATCTAACCTGCCACATTTTTAATGATCTGCAAGCTAAGGATTGCTTATGCCTTTGTAAATGGTTGAAAAAAATCAGAAGAATACCATGTGTGCCACTGAAAATTAAATGGAATTTACATTTGTATCTATAAATAAAGTTTTTTTTTTGGCACACAGCCAGTCATTCATTTATGTATTGCCTATGACTACTTTGTCACAGTGGTAGAGTTGAATGCTTGTGACAGAGACCACATGGCCCAGAAACATAAACATATTTGTTCTCTGGCCCTTTACAGAAAGATTTGCCAACTTCTGCTTTGTATCAAAGAGTTAAAGTTTTACAAGTTCTGGATCTGTGCAAATCACTGTGTGTATGTGTAATTATGCAGCATATGGAATAGTTGAATGCATTCTTGGGCATGCTGCTGTGTATTCCTTTAATGCCACTAGTTATTCTATTTGCCTTTAATTGTTTTTGGGTTGATATGTTAAAGATTAATGATGCACTTAGCCTAAGTCAAGAATAACAGTGATGTGAAGATATAGTAGATAATATAAGGTATAATGGTTAAAGATTTTGCTTTTTTCTTCTGGAGAAATCCTGAGGATGTTATGTGGAAGGAATTTAAGTAGTTATAGCAAATCTCCCAGAGGATGCATAGTTTGCCATATTCTTGTCATAAAGCTGACTTGGAAAAAAATAATGAGTTCATGTGCAATGTCAGTCATTTTGTAGTTCAATAGTGTTGTATTTAATTAAACAATCAGTACACATAATATTTGAATAACTCTCTGGCTGAATAAAAAAGTTCACACTCTGTGCTTAATGAGAAGTTAGCGACTGTCACAAAGCAGTGTGGGTCTTTGTCCTCAAAGCAAGATTTTAATAGTTAATAGATGTAAACTATTGATGGACCCTCAGTTAAAAGTAGCTACTCAGTAATCAACCTTTGCAGTGGTTAACATGCCATGGGATGGTAAGAAATATTCCCATTGATTGTGTGGACAGGGCTCAACCTGTTACCTATGATGATTAGCAATGACAATAGTAACAATAACAATGTGGCAGCAGCCACAGTAAATGCGTATTTAGCCCTTTCTATGTGCCCAGTACTTTTTAGGTTCTTTACAGATTTTAACTCACTTAAATCTTCACAGCAAAACCTACGGTGTGATATAATTATTACACTCACAGTACAGATGGGGAAAATGAAGCACAGAGAGGTTAAGGATCTTGGCTAATATCATACAGCTAGAAATGGAAGAATTTGGATTGAAACTAAGCAATCTGGCTGCAGAGTCTTTGCTCTTAAATAGTGCTTTTACTGCTTAATCAACCTGTTGTTCATGAACCAAGTTAAACAACAGAGTAATGTTCACCAAATCATGATTTAAAAGAATATCAAGAGTCAAATTATAATGGTTTTGTCCAAGGGATTTGAAAACACACCCACCCACAGATAAAGATATATTTGCTTTGGCTTATATATAAAACAAATTGACTAATCCTGGGAAGCAGATGTAGCTCAAGTGGTTGGGCATCTGTCTACCATATGGTAAGACCCAGGTTCGATCCCCGGGATCTCCTGGTAAAAAAAGGCAAGCAGGTGAGCCAGGCCCGCGTGGATGCGTGGCAAAACATGCAGCAAGATAATGATGCAACAAAAGAGAGGCGCAGGGGAAAGTCAAGGTGAGACGTGCTAGAAACCAGGACCTGAGGTGGCCCACTCTACAGCTCAATGGACTCACCCAAGTCACTTGGTGAGGAGAGGATGATGGACAACAGCCATCCCAGGGAATGGAGAAAGACTGCAGCTGCAGCAGGATAATCCCATCCATCGTATCCATGGGATATAAGCCTCCTCTCACTTGGAGGTGGAGTGGACATCATCATCTCAAACTCTCCTTCACTTTTAAATCAGCTGCGGTAGAGTTACTGGTTTATATTACGCTGAATTAAACAATAAAAGAGAATATGCATAAACCATGACAGGTCCGCTAAAACAAAAATAAAAATATTAAATATTAAGTGAAACATTTTATATTTCTAACAATTAATACTCTTGGATGACAATTTTTGAATTATACTCATGCAGTAATATGCTGTTACTAGACTTCTGTTTTTCCCAACAACATCCATGCATTTTCATCGTGATTTTGCATTCATTATTTCTAATTCTCAAAACAATGCAGACCAATAGATATATCATAAGCTTACTGCTATTGATGAGCAAACTTAATTTGAAAGAGGTTAATCTACTTAAGGTCACATAGCTAAAAGAGAGGAAGGAACAACGTTACTGGTTCCAACATTCTCCAGGCAGTTCTAAAAAGTGTTTTTGATTTCTGCTTATAAGTAGGCATTTTAAAAAACAAGTAATTGAATTGGTAATTTACTTCAATATATACACAATCTCAATGCTTATTTATTTCTAGTTTAGATATTAAGAAAAAAATCTAGTGAGCGTCACCAATTTGGATTCAAAACCAAATACTTGAGTTGTAAAACAAAATGTCAAAGTTTTATTTTAAAAAAAGTTAACACTTTATTTCCTAAATATTGAAAGTGTTAATCATATAACTCCCATTTAGTTTTTATGAAAACTATGATTTCAAACTGACAAAGCTGCTGTGCTATTTTTGTACCTGCAAATAGTCTGGAAGATTTGTTATGTACTGTATCTAAATTGTTCTCTGTTAAGAGAGGCTGGAAGTTCAGGGTTACACATTTTTCAGGTAAATTGGCAGAGCTATCGCAGCAATGGGATTAGGCGGACTGACACATGCAGGTCTTGGCTGTTTCAAGTTGCCTTGTTTAGCTCAACTTATTTCATTTTCTTGAACTCTTTCACTGATTCGGTAAGATTTTCAATCAATATAAATAACTAAAGAAGATTTAGTACATTTCAAAGTGTTAGAAAAATGAAGACTCATATGAAAAGGTTTTTTTTTTTCTTCCTCTCAAGACGGAGATATCTGTATTCTAAAATGCATCTGTCTTTCTAAATAGTGCATAAAACAAAAAACAAAAGAACAGCATGGGCTGCTGTTCCTCCTATATTGTTCTTGGTCAGCAAGAGCCCAGATCTCCCTCAATTCCCTGCTTGATTTAATCTTTGTCTTTAAAATTTCAAAGAAGTAAGTTTGTTAAGTTAGCTATAATGACAAAAATAAACTAGCAAGCCCCGGGATCTGATTAGGAAGATATTTTTCATTTTCTGCTTGTGTGCAGTGCTTTGACTTATTTCCCATTATTGAATCATCAAAGATTCTTTGCATTAAAGAAAACAAGACTCAATCTCTCGTCTAATTAAGGAATTTCCTTAAAAACACTCCTATCAATTGATTATGCACTCATTTCAAGAATGTTATAGTCAAGGTCTGGGCAATAATTTACTCATAAAGAGACTGATTTTAGGGCTAATCTTTTATATAGTGAGCTTAATTTGCCACTCTCCAATTTATGCTCATGATTTAGTTCAATCCTGTGGACCAAAGCACAATAAAATTATCTTTTATTTATTCACTTATGAATTCATAAGTACATCACTCATGCTTCATATATTTATTCAGTATTATTGGGTATTGATCTAGGTATCAGTGATTAACAGTAAACAAAATAGATTTAAAGCCCTGATTTCCCTGGGCCTTGCCTTTTGGTAGATTTATGATAATAAGAAATATAAGTAGACTAGGTTAGGTATAAATGAGTGCTAAGTAGGAAAATGCAGGCTGTGGGGATTAGTGTGTGTGTGTGTGTGTGTGTGTGTGTGTGTGCAGGAGTTAGGGATTTAGATAGTGTGACCATGGACGTTTTCACTGAGAAAGTGATGCTGAGTGACCCAGATACGGGAAATCATGTGCATATTTGGAGTAAGATTTCCAGGCAGAAGGAACAACAAGGAAAAAGGCTTAATGATCTCTAGCATATCATTCAGTATTTTTTTTCAGTTGAAAAGCCATAGTGTCTTCCTTTATTTCCACACCCTGAAATAACACAGGAGCATCTCTCCTGTGAATTCTCTGCTTTGTGGCCACCATCTCTTTTACATATTTGCATAGGATAATACTAAATATTCTATTGCAAATGCTCAGGAATGACTGAAATGAATGAATGGATTATTTATATTTCTAGTGTTTTAAAAAAAGTATAGTTCTGACATCGTTAAAAACTCTGTTGTTTATTCATTCTTAATTTATATTTGCTCTATTCATTCCCTGTCTCTCTTCCTCTCTTATTCTTTTTCTTTTTCCTACCCTCACATCCCCAAAAGACCCAATCAATTACAGAATCTTACTAAATATTCAATTTTTCCATTTCT
>JAQZBX010004520.1:0-59878 GCA_029593785.1 Cabassous unicinctus | reverse complement strand
AAATGATGGAGAGTTTAAAATATTCACAGATAAACAGAAATTAAGAGAGTATGTCAATAAGAAACCTGTACTTCAAGAAACACTAAAGGAAGTTCTACAAGTTGAAAGGAAAAAACAAGGGATAGAGAGTTGGAGGAGAGTTTAAAAGCAACTAACAAGACAAAAAAAAAAAAACATATGACATACATTAACCCAAAGAAAAAAGGCTGAAGTAAGAAATTCATTTCGAGTAATAACACTGATTGTTAATGGACTAAATTCACCTATCAAAAGACACAGATTAGCAGAATGAATAAGGAAATATGATCCATCTATATGCTGTCTACAAGAAACCCACCTTCGACACAGGGATTCATGGAGACTTAAAGTGAATGGCTGGGAAACCATTTTACAGGTCACAATAGCCAAAAATGGGCAGGAGTATCTATTTTAATATCAGACAAAATAGACTTTAAATGCAAAACTGTCGTAAGAGACAAAGATGGACAGTATATAATAGTAAAATGGGAAATCTCTCAAGAAGAAAGAACAATCATAAACATATATGCACCTAACCAGGTTGCATCAAAATACATGAAGCAAACCTTGGAAAAACTAAGTGGAGAAATAAATGCCTCTACAATTATAGCAGGGGACTTTAACAAACCATCATCATCATTAGACAGAACATCTAGACAGAGAATCACTAAAGAAACAAAGACTCTCAACAATACATAAGAGGACCTGGACTTAATAAAGATATACAGAACACTCCACCCAAATACAGCAGGATTTACATTCTTCTCGAGTGCACATGGAACATACTCCAAGATAGACCACAGGCTAGGTGACAGAACAACTCTCAATGGATTCAGAAAGATAGAGCTTATGCAAAGTAATTTCTCTGGCCACAATGGAATGAAATTGGAAATCACTAAGGGCCAGAGAAACAAGTTAGGCACAAGGATATGGAGGTTAAACAACACACTCTTAAACAAAGAGTGGATCAAGGAGGAAATCTCAAAAGAAATCGGTAACTACCTTGAAACTATTTAAAATGACAACACAACATATCAAAACCTATGGGATGCAGTGAAAGCAGTCCTGAGAGGGAAGTTCATAGCCATAAGTTCATATATTAAAAAAGAAGAAAGAGCTAAAATTGAAGACCTAAGTGCACACTTGGAGGAATTGGAAAAACAATAAACTAAATGAAAAGGATGTTTAAAGTAGGAAATAAAAAAGATTCAAGCAGAACTAAATGAAATAGAGGATAAGAAAGCACTAGAAACAATAAACAAAACCAAAAGTTGGTTCTTCTAGGATATCAATAAAATTGAAAAACCTTAGTCAGACTAACAAGGAAAAAGAGAGAACAGATGCAAATAGGCAAAATCAGGAATGAGCAAGGGGATATTAATCCTGATCCCACAGAAATAAAGAGTATCATAAGAGGATACTTTGAAAAATTATATGCCAACAAGAATAATAATTTAGAGGAAATGGACAAGTTTCTAGAAACTCACAAATAGCCTACATTGATGAAAGAAGAAATTGATGAATTCAACAGTCCAATTACAGTAAAGAGATAAACTCAGTCATCAAAACACTCCCAACTAAGAAGAGCACAAGACCAGATGGTTTCACAGCTGAATTCTACCAATCATTGTGGAAAGAGCTAACACCAATCCTGCTTAAGCTCTTCCAAAAAATAGAAGTAGAAGGAATATTACCTAACTTATTCTATGATGCTAATATTACCCTAATACCAAAACCAAACAAAGATACAACAAGAAAGGAAAATTGCTGAACAATTCCTCTAATGAACCCAGATGCTAAAATTCTGAACAAAATACTTGCTAATCGCATTCAAAAACATATCAAAAGGATTAAACACCATGACCAAGTAGGTTTCATCCCGGGTATGCAAGGATGGATCAATATAAGAATATCAATCAATGTAATACACCATATAAACAGATTGAAATAAAAAAATCACATGATCATCTTTATAGATGCAGAATAAGCATTTGACAAAATACAGCACTCTTTCCTGATAAAAATGCTACAAATGATAGGAATAGAAGGAAACTTTCTGAATATGATAAAGGGTATATATGAAAAAACCTAAGCCAACATCATTTTCAATGGTGAAATCACAGACGCCATCCCTCTGAGATTGGGAACAAGACAAGGATGCCTTCTATCACCACCCCTATTTAACATTGTCTTAGAAGTACTTGCCCGAGCACTGAGGGAAGAAAAAGGCATAAAAGGAATCCAGATTGGAAAGGAAGAAGTGAAAATTTCAGTATTTGTGGACGACATGATCCTATACATAGAAAGCCCTGAGAAATCTACAGCAAAGCTTCTAAATTTATAAATGGGTTCAGCAATTTTGCAGGCTACAAGATCAATGCTCAAATTTCAGTAGCATTTCTGTACACCAATAGCAAGCAATCTGAGGAGGAAATCAAGAAAAAAATACCATTTACAATAGTAACTAAAAGAATCAAATGCCTAGGAATAAATTTAATTAAAGATGTAAAGGGCTTATATACAGAAAACTGCACAACACTGTTAAAGGAAATCAAAGAAGACTTAAATAAATGGAAAAATATTCCCTGTTCATGGATAGGAAGACTAAACATCATCAAGATGTCTATCTTACCCAAACTAATCTACAGATTCAATGCAATCCCAATAAAAATCAACACTATATTTTTTAAAGAACTGGAAACACTAACCGCAAAATACATTTGGAGAGGTAAGAGGCCCTGAATTGCCAAAGACATATTGAAAAAAAAAACAAAGTTGGAAGTATCACATTACCTGACTTTAAAACATACTACAAAACTACAGTGAACAAAACCGCACGGTATAGGCACAAGGATAGACCTACTGACCAATGAAACTGAATTGAGAGTTCTGATATACATCCTCGCATATACCGTCATCTGATATTCGACAAGGCCACCAAGCCCACTCAGTTGGGAGAGAATGGCCTATTTAACAAGTGGTGCTTGGAGAACTGGATATCCATATCCAAAAGAATGAGAGAAGAATGCCACCTCACACCTAATATAAAAATCAACTCCAGAAGAAACAAAAATCTATATATAAGAGCCAAAACCATAAAGACCTTTGAAGACAATGTAGGGAAGCATCTACAGGACCTTGTAATAGGGAATGGTTTCATGAACTTCGCAGCCAAAGCACAAGCAGCAAGAGATAAAACAGATAAATGGATTTTCATCAAAATGAAAAACTTCTGCACCTCAAAGGCTGTTATTAAGAAAATAAAATGGCAGCCTACCCAATGGGAAAAAATATTTGGCAACCATATATGTGATAGGAGCCTAATATCCTGTGTATATAAAGAATTCCTGCACCTCAAAAATAAAAAGACAAACAATCCATTTAAAAAATGGGCAAGTGACCTGAAAAGACACTTCTCCAAGGATGAATTAGAAATGGATAAAAAGCACATGAAAAAATGCTTGACATCACTAGCTATTAGGGAAATGCAAATCAAAACCACAATGAGATACCATCTTACAGCGATCAGAATGGCAGCTATTAAAAAACAGCAGAATATAAGTGTTGGAGAGGATGTGGAGGAATAGGAACCCTCATCCACTGCTGGTGGAATTGTGTAATTATCCAGCCACTGTGGAGGACAGTTTGTTGATTCCTCAGAAAACTACCAATAGATCTTCCATATGATCCACCAAATCCACTACTGGGTAAATACTCAGAAGAATTGAAAGCAAAGACACGAACAGATATATGCACACCAATGTTCATAGCAGCATTGTTTACAATTGCCAAAAGTTGGATTCAGCCCCAGTGCCCATCAACAGAAAAATGGATAAGCAAACTGTGGTACATACATACAATGGAATATTACTCAGCTGTATAAAGGAATAAAGTGTTAACACATGGAATAACATGGATGAATCTTGAAGACCTTATGCTGAGTGAAGCAAGCCAGGCATTGAAGGATGAACAGTTTATGACCTCATTGATTTGAATTGAGGAAAGTTAACAGTTTCTGAGAACCATTGACTGAAAGATAGGCTAACAAGGGAGAGAGAGAGAGAAGGGTAGGTTGCGAGCCATCACCCATATGGGTATAATCTATGGTAAGCTGAAAGAGTATAGTTACATATTGAAGGATAGGACAGGTGAGTAGACATTTGTTGGTGCAGGATTAACAGGTGGGTAGATTAGGAAGGGCAGGTTAGAATACCCAGGGCATGTATATATGAATCATGTTATCCCATGAGGCAAGACAGGGAAGAGTCATATCCCCTAGGGGGTGGGGAGGAAGGAACAGAAAAGATTAAATGGGGTATTTAGTGGTCATGGGAAATATTCTTCATTACCTTACAGTAATGGACACAGGACATAGTAAATATCATCAAAAATTATTAAACTCTACAGTCTAAATTTTAAACCATACAGTAAACCATTGACAATTTTTAGTTACTATATCTTACTATCTCTATAACAGTTATAACAGTGCTAACATTGAAAAAAAAAAGGTTTTAATATGGGTGGGGAAGGTGGAGATAGTTTGGGTAGGTGGGAGTCTCTAGTATCCCGTGTGTGACATTGCTGTGACCTAAAACTTCTTTGAAAATTAAATCAAAATTTGGGAGACACTGGGGAACAAGAGTGGGAAGGTGCCACGGTACACTGGACATCTGATAATACAGTGATAAAAGGAAAAAAGAATAATTTATTTTTTAAAAAAAGGATATTTTTTGTTTTTTTTCCCCATTTTTTCGAGTGTCCCAATCTGCTAATTATATTTTATTTTTAGTTTAGTTTCTTTTTTTCTTCTTCTGAGTTTACTTGTAGTTATCTCTTGCATTTCAGCTTGTCATTATTATTTCTTTTTCCTATTAATTGTATTTTGTTATTATAAGGGCTTCATGTTCAGGGTGAGGTTTAGATCACAGAATGTTTACAATGGGGGCTGCAGTGAATTATTGGTCAGGGTTGTCTGGGATGGGGGATTCATGGGAGCAAGTACATCTGAATATAAATGAAAGATATATAAAATTGTTCAAATGATCAAGGGATGGGACATGGTCATGGTGGGTAGACAATTACTCAATAAGTGAGGGAATCTGAATTCCCAGCCTGGAGAGCTCTGCTACATTCCCCATGGGAGCAGCAACAGTACCCTGAGTGCAGAGGCCATGTCTGGAAAAGAGGGTGGCCCACTAATGGGCTCTTGAAATTGAGGACTAGCCTTATGAGTATTTGCTCTTCTAATTGAAACTTAGCCTACTGTTATGGGGTGCCTAAGGGTTGTCACCTGAGAGCCTCCTTGTTGCTCAAATGTGGCCTCTCTCTACATCAAACTCAGCATATGAATGCATTACCCTCCCCCCAACGTGGGACATGACTCCCGGGGATGAGCCTCCCTGGAAAAGAGGGATTAATACCATGTGCCAACGGGCAACATGATTGGAAAAAGACATTGAATAAAAGGGGGAAAAGGTAAAGAAAAATGAATTCACGTGGCTAAGAGACTTCACAGAGAGTCGGGAGGTCATCCCAGAGGTAATGCTTATGCACACCTCAGTAGGATCTCATAGAATGCCAAAATGGATATCACTCCACACAGTGGGACCCCTGAGGGCTCTGGAAACCCCCAGGTCCTATATAAGTGGGTAAGTCCCAGAAATTGATGCCTAATTAGTGGGCTCATCAGTGGAATCTGTGCTCATGACAGTGACAGAGTTGGACTTAAATAAGTCCTCCCTACACATGGTCCATCAGTCCCTTCTATTCAAGCCTACATGTTATGTGATGCTGGAGTTGTTAGGTGTTCTTCCATAGACTGAAGCCTCTGTACTACCTATGTGCCAGCTGTGCCTGGAATT
The DNA here is from genome assembly GCA_029593785.1 of Cabassous unicinctus. Lineage (NCBI taxonomy): Eukaryota > Metazoa > Chordata > Mammalia > Cingulata > Chlamyphoridae > Cabassous > Cabassous unicinctus. The sequence goes on along the minus strand of JAQZBX010004520.1, from coordinate 53,999 downwards.
TCGGTGGGGCTACAACTCCTACCCTAAAGCTCAATGGACTCATCCAAGTGGCCTAGTGAGGAGATGACGATGGGCAACGGCCATCCCAGGGAATGGAGAGGGCCTGCAGCTGCAGGAAGGATAAACCCATCCACAGTATATACGGGATATAAGCCCTCTCTCACTTGGAGGTGGAGTGGACATCACCATCCCAGTCCCCTCAGGATTGGGGGAGGAACTGTGGACTAGAGTGGACTTGGTGGTGTTCTGTTGTAGACACATTATGATTCTAGCAATGGAAGAAATTGTAACAGTCAGGTGGAACCGGTGGCCACTGGACGTTTTTGAGGCAGGGAGAGGAGGGGCAGTTGAAATTCAGGGGCTTTTTGAGACTTGGGGGTTGTCCTGAGTGACATTGCAGTGATGGATTTAGGCCATTTTCCATCAGCATATACCATGCAGAACTGTGTGGGATAGAGTGTGGTCTATGATGTAAACTGTGGTCCACACTCAGTGGAAAGGCCTCAGGTTGTGTATATCCATTGCGGGTGTTGTGTCACACAGATGAATGATGGTGGTGTGCGATATTATTGGAGGTGTGGGAGGTGGGGAACATGGGAATCCCTGTAATTTCTGAGTAATATTTAGGTAATCTTAGCACCTTAAATATATATATATATAAAATAACATTTTTGTAAACAAATGCACATGTATGCATATGTATTTAAATATCATTTTACAAATATTTGTATGTATTGTGAAAATTTTGATTTTTACCCACAATAAAAAAAAACCTCTAAAAAAATAAAAATAAATAAAAAAGAAAAATTACAAAACAGAGAAGCAGGAAACTATGGGCAATTCACAGAGAAAAAAATAATTGGCATAAACTGTCCCTTAGGGAACTCATACATTGAAAGAATTAGTAAAAGTCTTTAAATCGGCCATCTTTAATAAGTTCAATGAGCTAAAGAAATCCATATAAATTAAACTAAAGGAAATTAGGAAAACAGTGACTATAAAGTAGAGTTAGATCTTACCAAAAAAAAGGAACAAACAGAAATTTGGATGCTGAAAGGTACAATAATTAACATGAAAACCACATTAATTAAATTCAATAACAGATTGGACAGGCAGAAGAAAGATCAGTGAAATGGGAAACAAAACATTTGAAATTATCTAGTATTTGTAGCAGATAGTAAAAAATGAAAAACTATGGACACAGCTTGAGGGATCATCAACATACAATGAAGTGTAACAACATACACATTATTGGAGTTCAAAAAGGACAAGAAGGAGTAAAGGGCAGAAATAGCATTTCAAGAAATAATGCATGGAAATCCTGAAATCTGATGGAAGACTTGAGTGTACATGTCCAAGTAGGTCCATAAACTCAGAGGGATTCACCCTAGGAAATCTACTCCAAGACATATTAGAAATTGTCAAAATCCAAACAAACAAACAAAAAAAGAGTAGATTTAGAAAGCAGCCAGAGAGAATTGACTTGTAACAGTCAGAGATCCCCATTAAGAATAACAATGTGTTTCTCATCAGAAACCAAGGAGGCCAGGAGAGAGTAGCATGTCATATTTAAAGTCATTGAGAAAATCAAAAGATATCCAAAAATTCTATATCCAGTGAAATTCTTTCAAAAATGAAGGACAAATTAAGACATTTGCAAGTAAACAAAAGCTGAAGAGCCCTTTACCAGACCTTCCCTATAAGAAATGCTAATAGGAGTCACTTCAGGCTGAAATAAAAGCACACTATTACACTACATAGTCAATTTAAGTCATAAGAAGAAATAAAGTACATTGATAAAGTTAACTACATAGGTAAATATAAAAGCCTGTATTAATCAAGTTTTCATTTATAACCACATGTCCCTTCTATGACTTAGATAGCTATGTAAAATAACATTTAAACTCTATGTTAATAATCACTAATTCATAAAGAGGCTGTCTGAAAAAAATAACAAATAAGAGTAGACAGATGGAGATATATAGAGTAGAAAGTTTGTATACAATGTAAATTAAGTTAGTAATAGTTGAAAAAAGTTGTTATAAGTTTGTGTTCATTGTAACTACACAGGTAATGACTATGAAAATATAAAAATTGAGAGCATGACTGATTGAGATTATTTATGAATCCCCAAAAGAGAAAGATTATGCCTGTAAACTAATTTATTCTCCTTGGTGTGATACCCTTTGATTATATTTGATTCAGTAGAGGGTCCTTTGATTAAATTGTTGAAATTAGGGCTTTGATTTGACCTTGTCAGTAAAGCATGACACAGGTTGTGTCCCTGTCCCTTGGTGGGTTGATATAAATGGACAATTACTCAAGTATGCACACAGAGGAAATAACTTTTTCATTTTAACCCTGTCATGTGGCCTGAAGGAAAAGTTTCAAAGAGCTAAATCCCCATAGTGAGATGGACCATTTGCCTGTAACTCACAGCTGGCCTTGGGAAGAGAGTGATGACTGATATAGGAAGCCCAGAGAGGAAGGCTGAAACCTGGCAAAGATCACCCATCATCTTATTTCAACTCATGGCAGCTAACTTTGATGAGAAAGTATGTCTTATGGTTCCCTGAGTTGGACTTTCCATGGTCTTGGGATTTTACTTTGGCTTTTGCCCCAAATAAATTCCCTTTATAAACGCCAACAGATTTTTGGTACTTTGCATTGCCACCCCTTTGTTACACTAATACATAGCGAAAAAGAAGGGGATAAAAGTGGTACATTATAAAAAAGGAAGTAAATACAAAAAGGCAGTCATGGAGTAATTGAGGAACAAAAAATCTCCAGACATAAAGAAAACAAGTGTCTGAATGGCAGAAGTAACTCCTTCCTTCTCTGTTACTATTTTAAATGTCAGTGGATTAAATCCTCAATTAAAAGGAAGAGATTGGCAGGTTGGAAGAAAAACATGACCCATCTATACGCTTTATACAAGAACTCATTTTAGGTACCAAGATGAAAAGAAGGCGCAAATAAAAGGGCACAAAATTATGTTCCTTGCAAGCAGCAATCAAAAGAAAACCACAATAAGTATATTACTGTTAGGCAAAATGGGATTTTTCATAAAATATTATAAGAAATGCAAGGATAGTTTATATTAATAAATGTCCAATCCAGAGAGATGATATAATTATAATAAACATATATGTACCTCATAACAGGCCCTAAAATATATAAAGAAAAAATGATCAGAATTGAAGGGAAATGTTTGTACAATCATAATTGGAGACGTAAATACACCTCTTACAATATTTTATAGAACATGTAAACAGAATATCAAAAAGTAAATAGAGGACTTAAAAACACTATTAACCAAACAGACTTAATGGACATATATAGAACATCGAACACATCAACAGCAGAGTATGCATTCTTCTCAAGTGCCCATGAAATATTTTCTAGAATAAACTATATTTTAAACCACAGTTGAAATCTGAATAAATTGAAAAATATTGAACTCATGCAAACTACATGCAGCAGTTTGATGTTACTTATGAATTCCCAAAATTGTTTTTGATTAAGTTCGTGAACTGGTCTGTTCCTCTGGGTGTGAAACACTTTGATTGTATAAATTCAAAGGTTTTCCATTTACTTGATTAAATCAAGATTAGGGCTTTGTTGAGACTCTGCCACTTTAGTAGGCTATGTAAGTGACATTCACCCAAGAAAATACACAGGAGAACACAGGAGACACAAGGGCTCCATAGATACCAGAGGAGAGAAATTTATCAGTTTTGATCCTATGGCCCTGGGAAGGTAAATAAGCCATTCAACTGTAGTTTACAGCTGACCTTATGAGGAGACCAGAGCAACTATGCTCAGAAAGAAATGAGCCCTATGCCAGCCTACAGTTGAGATTGGAAGAAGCTTGATCCATGGAGACTTAAAATCCATGGTTAGTGGCACATACTAACATTGAAGTATGAACACATACTTCAATATGTGTTCATCAGTTGTAACAAATGTGCCATACTAATGAAAGATGTTAATGTCCAAGAGACATATCTTTGGGCTTTCCATGTGCCAGTCAAGCCCTGAATCTCAACAGAGTTGCAGCACCTACTCTCCAGTTTATTGAACTCACCCAGGACAATGAACAAGGAAATGATGTCAGATAATGACCACCCCAAGGAACAGAGAAAATCTATAACTGCAAGCAAGGTAGTCCCATCTATCTGCCCCATGGGATCTAAGCCCCTTCTCAATTAGAAGCAGAGTGGGCATCATCTTCCCAGAATCCTGAGGAGCAGACTATGAATGGTGAACTAGAGTAGACTTACTGTTATTCTACTATAGACTTATTGTTATTCTAACATTGGAGGAACTTTTATCATTGATGTGGAGGCAGTGGCCACTGGGGGTTCTGAGGGGAGGGAAACAGAAAAATTGGTGCAATATAGGGGCATTTTCAGGATATTGGAATTGAATGATGTTGCAATGCCAGATACAGGCCACTATATATCTTTCCATAACTCACAGAGAGATTAAAATATAATGTAAACTATAATCTGTACTTACAGGCAATGCACCAATATGTGTTCATCAATTACAACAAATGTACCACATTAATGAAAGATGTTGTTAATGTGGGAAAGTATGGGAAGGGTAGGGAGTGGGGCATATGGGAATCTCCTATATTTTTTATGTAACATTTATGCAATTTAATATCTTTAAAAAATAAAAAATCATATTAATAAAAAATGATTCCCATTTTCCAACATTAACCGTTAGAAAAATGCATATTAAAACTAAATTGAAATGCAAGTTCATTCCCACTAGGATAGCTATTAATTGAAAAAACTGAAAATAACTTAGTCAGGATTCAGTGAAATAAGAACACTCATACATTGTTGTTCAGAATATAAATTGTACCACCACTGTTCTGTTGTGAAACAGGTTGGAGTTTACTCAGAAAATTAGACATAGAATTAACATATTGTCTGGCAATCCCTCACCTATGTATACACTGAAAATAATTGAAAGGATGGTCTTTCACAGATATTGTTCACCAATATTCATTGCAGCATTATTCACAATAACCAAAAGAAGGGTGTTACCCAAAAGTTCATCAAAATATGAATGGATAAACCAAATGTGGTATATTCATGCATTGGAATATTATTAACTAATAAAAATATTAAAATATTAAAAAGAAAAAAGAAAGTACCAGTACATACTACAACATGAATGAACTCTGAAGTCAATATACTGAGTGAATTAAGCAAGACACAAATGGACAAGTATTGTATACTTTCTCTTATATGAAATACTTAGAATAAGCAAATTCATAGAGATAGACAACAAAATTGTGATTACCAGAGGTTGAGGGAGAGGGGCATGGCAATTATTACTAATTGATTATGAGTTTTGTTTTAGAATGATGAAAAGAGCCTGGAAATAAATGGTGGTGAAAGATACACAGCATTGTCAATGAATTAAATGTCAAAATATTATCCACCTAAAACAGTTAAAATAATTTTTATGTTATGTGTATTTACCACAATTCAAAAGAAAGAAATTTTTAAAATTTCTTTATAAAATGGTGCACTCACTTTTGAAGACAATGTGGCAATTTCTTACAAAACTAAACATAGGATTACCATAATATCCAGCAACTTCACTCCTAGTGCTTTCCTAAATGAGGCAAAGACTTAAGATGAGACAAAAACCTGCATGTGAATGTTTAAAGCATTTTTCATAATTACCAATACACCATGATATGCTTTAACCATTTCTATTCATTTACAAAGATTTACAAACAACATTTTAAACAATTGTGTACAGATTAACCCTCAGCTTTCCATTCTCTACCTTCCTATTTTCTGGTGACCTATATTCCAATTATTAATTCCATTAGTTTACGTAATATATTTAGTTCATAATAGTGCAATCATACAGTATTCATACTCTTGTGTCTTGCTTGTTTCATGCAACATAATGTCCTCCAGGTTCATCCGTGTTGTCATATGTTTCACAACGTCACTTCTTCTTACCGCTGCATAATATCCTATTGCATATATACATCACAATTTGTTTATCCATTCATTGGTTGATGGACACCAGTGTTGTTTCCAACTTTTGGCAATCGTGAATAATGCCACTATGAACCTCACTTTGCAGATGTCTTTTTGTTTCTCTGCTCACAGTTCTTCTGGGTATATACCTAGTAATGGAATTGCTGAGTCACATGCCAAGACTATACTCAACTACCTCAGAAACTGCCAAACAATCCTCCACAGTGGCTATACCATTCAACATTCCTACCAACAGTGAATCAGCATTCCTATCTCTACACATCCTCTCCAACATTTAAAGTTTAACAACTGTTTAATAGTGACCAGTCTAATAGATATGAAATGATATTTCATTGTAGTTTTGGTTTGCATTTCCCCAATCATTAGTGATGTTGAACATTTTTTCATGTATTTATTCACCATTTGTATTTATTCACCATTTGTATTTAGCTTTGAGTACAATGCTAGCTGTAGGATTTTCATATATGTACTTTATTGAGAAAGCTTCCTTCTATTCCTCTTTTGGATTGTTTTTATCAAGAAAGAGTGCTGTGTTTTGTCAATGCCTTTTCTGAAAAATTGAGATGTTCATGTGATTTTTCTTTTTCAATTTATCAATGTGGTTTATTACACTAATTGTTTGTCTTGTGTGGAACCACCCCTGCATACCTGGGATAAAGCCACTTGATCATGGTGTATAATTCTTTCAATGTGCTTTTGGATTCAGTTTGCAAGTATTTTGTTGAGGATTTTTGCATCTATATTCACTACAGTTATTGGTCTGTAATTTTCTTTTTTTCATAGTATCTTTATCTGGTTTTGGTATTAGGGTGATATTGGCATCATAGAATGAGTTTGGTAGTGTTCTTTTCTGTTCAATATTTTTGAAGAGCTTGAGCAAGATTGATATGAGATCATCATTGAATGATTGTTAGAGTTCATTTTTGAGGCTGCCTGGTCCCAGGCTTTATATCTTTGTGCAGTATTTGATGTCTATTTTAATGTCTTCACTTGTGATTGGTTTGTTGAGGTCTTCTTTTTCTTCATGGTCAGTGTAGGTGGTTTTTGTGTTTCTAGGAATTTGTCCATTTCATCTATATTGTCTAAGATATTTTTGCATACAGTTGTTTAGTGTCCTCTTATGATTTCTCCAATTTCTTTGCAGTCAGAGATAATGTCTCCCCTTTCATTTCTGATTTTATTTCTGTCTTCTCCCTTTTTTCTTTGCCATTCTAGCTAAGGGTTTGTTGATCTCAATGAACAAATTTTGGTTTTGTTCATTCTCTCTATTGTTCTCTATAATATTTATTTCTGCTCTAATCATTACTATTTCTTTCCTTTCACTTGGTTTATGATTAGTTTGCTGTTCTTTTTCTAATTTCTCCAGGTGTGCTGTTAAATCTTCAATTTTACCTTTTTCTTCTTTTTAAATGTAAACATTGAAGATTATAAATTTCTCTCTTCATGTTGGCTTTGCAATTTTCCAAAAGTTTTGATAAGTTTTTTTTTCTCATTTTCATTTGTCTCAAGGTATTTGCTGATCCTTCTGAGATCCAAAATCTCTCCAAAAAGGAAGCCAGCTAAAAGACTAAATAAAATTAATAAGACAATGAAATAATAATAGTTTTAAAAATAACAAATAAAATTCAAAAAGTTAAAGAATTGAAATAAAAAGTTTTAGACATTGTGTCTTTCATCACTTTAAGATCTGTTGTCTTGTATGTACAGTGATATTTTCTTCTGTATATTCCCCCAGTGTCTTATTTTTTTTTTTCATTTTATCTTCAAAAAAGCTTAGGTTACAGAAAAGTTTGGTCACAACTGTGCAAGATAGGATCACTGGTGTGGGGTGTCAGTGATGGGAGTATGTGTGGGACATGCCTCTAAGGCATATGAATATGTTCTAGTGCTCATGTGGCATTGTCTTATTGGGGGGAGACCCACACAATAAACAAAAGGATTTTGAATTCCCATCCTGGGAGTGCTGCTATATTCTCTAATAGGATGGCAAGAATCCCCTGAGTATAAGGGCACTGCCTAGGGAAGTAAGACAGACCACTAGGCCAGGCCCTTGATATTGGTGATTTTATTCATGAACCTCTTCTTATGAAATTCAAACATAGCCTAATATATATTGCCTAAGAGTTACCTACTGAAAGCCTACTTGTTGCTCAAATGTGGCCTCCCTCTAGGTCAAACTCAGCATATAAATGCACTGCCATCCCCCTGGCATGGGACATGACACCCAGGGATGTATTTCCCAATCACCAAGGGATTATTACCAACTTCCAACCAGTAATGCATTTAGAAAAAGACCTATACCATAAGGGGAAAGTTGTAAATACAAATGAGTTTTTATGGCTATGTGATTTTAAAGTAAGTTTGGAGGTCATTCCAAATCTCCTTGACTTCCACAGTAAACAGTGCCTCAAAAAGCAGGGCTCCTGAGAGTTCTAAAGACATCAGATCACTATAATCAGGGCATACAAGCTGAAGAATTCAGCACCCTGTCACTGTGACTTACTTTAGAATTTATGCTCTCCAGCGTAACAGAGTTAAACTTATTTTTATTTCCTTAAACTTTGCTCTCCTACCTCTTTTATTTGAATGTATAATTACCACTATACTTGTTAAATATATGTTCCAGAGACTTACATTTTTGTTCTGTCCATGTGCCAATTGAGCCCAGAAACTCAAGAGAGTTGCAACACCTACTCTCCAGTTCATTGGACTCTCACAGGACAACTAACAAGAAGATGATGTTGGACAATGCCCATCCTAAGGATCAGAGAATATCTGCAACTGCAAGCAAATATTTCTATCCATCTGCCCCATAGGCTCTAAGCTCCATCTCAGTTAGAAACAGAGTGGGCATCACCATTCCAAAATCCTTAAGATTGTGGAATTAACAAAGGACTAAAGTAGAATTATTATTATTCTACAATAGTCTTATAATTATTCCAGCAATGGAAGAAGCTTTATCAATGATATAAAGGCAGTGGCCACCAGAAGTTCTGAAGGGAAGGAGAGGGAAGTATAGGTATACTATGGGAGCATTTGGGGGACATTTGAATGGTCCTGTATGACATTGCAATGATAAATACAGGCCATTATATATTTTTCCATAACCTACAAATTTGTGGAGGAGATAAGGTAAACTATAATATGTAAAAGTGTGGGAGGGGTAGGAGTGGGGCATATGGGAATCCCCTATATTTTTTATATAACCTTTATGTAATCTAAATCTTCTTTAAAAATAAAAAATAATTATAAAAATATATAAATATGGCATTAGAAAAAAAGATATTTGCTGAATTCTCCTGCAAATTCTTCTTTGATCCATGGATCATTTAACAATGTGTTGTTTAAAGAGGGCTTATAAAGGGTGCTACCCTCTATAGATATCTGTTAGGTCTGGTTCATTTATGATATTATTCAAGTACTCTGTTCCTTTATTTATCCTCTGTCCAGATGTTCTATCCAATACTGAGAGTGTTAGATTGAAGTCTCCAACTATTATTGTAGAGACATCTATTTCTCCCTTAAGTTTTGTCAGTGTATGTCTCATGTATCTTAGGGACTCAGGTTAAGTGCATAAATATGTAGTATAGTTTTATTTCTTGGTGAGTTGTCCCTTTTATTAATGTATAATAACCTTCTTCATCTCTTATGACAGTTTCACATTATAAATCTATTTGTCTGATATTAGTATCACTACACTAGCTCTTTTTTTTTACACTTAGCATAATATATCTTCTTCCAACCTGTCACTTTCAACCTGGTTGTGTCCTTATGTATGAAGGTGGGTCTCTTGTAGACAACATAAAGATGGCTCATGTTTTTTATAAAGATAATTGCCATTACTTTATTTTTATTCTACTTCCCTTTCTCTCACTTTATTTTTTTTCTTAGCTTTATTAGCTTTTTAAAAAAGATATTTAGATTACACAAATGTTACATGGAAAATATAGGGGATTCCTATATACCCCGCTCCCCACATTGCCCACATTTCCCCATATTAAAAACATCCTTCATTATTGTGGTACAGTCATTGCAATTGATGAACACATCTTGGAGCATTGCTGCTAAGCATGGATTCTAGTTTAGATTGTATTTTACACTCCCACACAATTCTGTAAGTTATGGCAAAATATATAATGGCCTGTATCTGTCATTGAAATGTCATTCAGGATAAATCCAAAGTCCTGGAACTACCCCCATATACAGCTGTTTTCCCTCTTGCTGACCTCAGAATCTCCAGTAACCACTACCTCCATGTCAATGATATAATTTCTTCCATTGCTAGAATCACAATAATTCTATAGTAGAATACCAGTAAGTACACTCTAGATCACAGTTCATTCCCCCATCCTGAGGATTTGGGGATGGTGATGCCCACTCCACATCTAATTGAGATGGAGATTCACTCCCATAAGACTGACGGATGGGACTCTCTTCTTTGCAATTGTAGATTCTCTTGGTTCCTTGGTATGGTGGTTGTCCTTCATCATCTCCTTGTTAGTAATCCTAGGTAAGTCCAACAAAATGGAGAGTAAATGTTGCAATTCCATTGAGCATTCAAGTGTCTTGGATGTACACCTATGAACTCCAGCACAAACTATAGGCTCAAATAATAAGGAAAGATGAGCCATGTGTAGGGAAACCACAACTGAGTTCAATTCTGTCACACTGGGGAGCACAAACATCAAAGTAGGGCCCAATGGCAAGGCACAAACTCAAGAGCTATCTTCCCTCACTATAGTGCCTGAGTGTCTCCAGAGCCCTCAGGGGCCCCACATTTGGGGTAATGTCTAATTTGGCAGTCAATGAGATCCTGCTAAGAGAAGCATAACCTCTGGAATGAACTAATGACTCACTTGAAGTCTCTTAGCCATATAAACTCATTTGTCTTTATATTTTCCCCCTTTGGGTCAAGGTCTTTTTCCAGTTGCATTGCTAGTTGGTGCTTGGTAATAATCCCTTGGTGCCAGGGAGGCTCATCCCTGTGAGTCATGTCCCATACTGGAGGAAAGTTATTGCATTTATATGCCAAGTTCCGTTTAGAAAGTTCTCACATTTGATCAACAAGGAGGCTCTCAGGAAGTAACACTTAGGCACCCTATAATGCTAGGCTAAGTTTCAATTTCAAGAATAAAAGTTCATAAGCACAGACATCAATATCAAGGGCCTGTCAATGGGCCATCTTCCTTCACTTGCCTCTGTACTTGAGGAATTCTTGCTGTTCCATTAGAGAATGTTGCAGAGCTCCCCAGGATGGGAAGTTAATATTCTTTAGGTTATTGTGTGAATCTTTATCCACTGTGACAATGCCTCATGAATATTTGAACACATCTATAAGCCTTATATGTATGCCTAGTTTAACCTCCTCCCATGTATCCTCATCACTGACACCAACACCAATGGTCCTCCCCTGCCACATTTGTATTCCTTCTGTGATCCAAAACTTCTTAAAAAATGTAGCCAATAAAATAGCCAAAAAATTAATAGGAAAATGAAATAATGATAGTTTTAAAAATAAGAAATATAATACAAAAAATAAAGAAAAAATAAAAAATTGGGATAATAAAATATAATTAAAAAGTATAAATTTTTTTTGACATTTGGCCTTTCATCACTGTAAGACCTGTTGTCCTGTATGTACAATCACATTTTCTTCTATTTATTCCCACAATGTCTTACTCTTTTCATTTTGACTTCAAAGAAGTTTTCAGCCACAGCAAGGTCACATACAGAATATAGGGGACTCTCATTTATCCAAAATCCTCCCCCTTTTCCCCTTTCCCCTATTAATAATATTTTATATGGGATTGTACATTTGTTACTGCTGATGTGCAAATGTTGAAACATAGCTACCAACTATAGTCAATGGTTTACATTATGGTTTACATGTTGGAACATACACTTTTATAAATTTTTGTGAAATTTAACATGGCCTGTATCCATCATTGCAAGTTCATGTAAAATAATTCCATTACCCACTATATTCACCCTGTTCCATCTATTCTATTCCTCCTTCCTCCTCCCCTCAGAACCCATGACAACCACCAGGCTACACTCTTTGCAGGACCAGGTTAATAGATATTTGCAACAACACTGAGTGCTTAACACACTGGTCTTTTCTCCCCTGTTGTGCACAACCTTTGCTCTCCAGAGACCTGCCCCTCTAATTTAGAAGATTGTGGGCCTCCCTAGAATGGGAGTCCAACACCTTTCTGCTCATTATGTGGCTCTCCTCCCACTGACATAACACACTATGTCAAAAGAAAAACTGTCACAATCCCTAGAAGCCTGCCCGAATGTGCCCATTCCCAAATGCCCCCCACATCCAAATGCCTTAAACCAGTAACCCTACCTTTCCCTACTTGCAAAAGTGCATTCCCAACATTGTAGTTTCAACTGCATACCCACCAATCCTCAGTATTCACCTGTTCCCTCCCCCAACCCTCCCCCTTGTTCCATGGACAATCCAAACCCCCCTACACAGCCAAACCCTAGGACATAATTGAACCACCTAACCCAATATTATCACTGAATCACTGTCATGCCCCTCCATGCATAACTAAACACTTCCAAATTATCATATATTTTGTCCATATGGACTTTGGCTCACAGACTTCTTCTCCCTTTTTATTTTCTGTAAACCTATCTTCTATACTCTAGCTCTGTGAGTCTGCTCAATTTGCTTAATTCATATCAGTGAATTCATGAAATAGTTGTCCTTCAATTCCTGGCTTGCTTCACTCAGTATAAGATCCTCAAGATTCATCCATGTTATCCCATGTGTTAGCAATGAATTTCTTCTTACAACTGAGTAATATTACATTCTATGTATATACCACAATTTGTTTATCCATTTATTTGTTGAAAGGAATTGGGTTGATTCCAACTTTCGGTAATAGTGAATAATGCCACTATGAACTTTGGTGTACATATTTCTGTTTGTGTCCTTGCTTTCAGTGCTTCTGGGTATATACCCAACCATGGAAATGTTGGATCTTATGGCAGTTCTATAACTTGTTTTCTGAGGAACTGTCATACTGTCCTTCACAATGGTTGCACCACTCTAAATTTCCACCAGCAGTGGATGAGTATTCCCATTCCTCCACATCCTCTCCAACAATTGCAGCCTTGTTTTTTTAATAGCCTCCCATCTAGTGGGTGTAAGATGATATCTCATTGTAGTTTTGACTTACATTTCCCTAATAGCTAGTGATATTGAACATCTTTTAATTTGCTTTTTAGCCATTTATATTTCTTCTTTGGGGAAGTGTCTATTCAGTCTCTTGCCCATATTTTAAATGGTTTGTTCATCTTTTGATTTTTGTGATGTAGGATTTCTTTATGTATGAGGATATTAGGCTCCTATCAGATATAAGGTTACCAAATACTTTCTCCCCTTGTATAGGCTGTCTTTTCACTTTCTTGGCAAAGTCCTTTGAGTTGCAAAAGTTTTTAATTTTGAGAAAGTCCAATTTATCTCTCTCTATATATATATATATATTTGCTGATCATCCATTGGGTGTGAAGTTCATGAAACCATTTCTTATTATGAGATCCTGTAGATTCTTCCCTATATTGTCTTCCTAGGTCTTTATGGTCTTTACTCTTATACTTAGGTCTTTCATCCATCTTGAGTTGTTTTTTGTATAACGTGTGAGATGGTGTTCCTCTCTCATTCTTTTGGATGTGGATATCCAGTTCTCCAAGCACCGCTTGTTAAAGAGGCCATTCTCTACAAAATGAGTCATCTTGATGGCCTTGTTGAATATGAGATGACTCTATATGCGAGGATCTATATCAGAAATTTCAATTCGGTTCCATTGGTCAGTATGTCTATCCTTGGGCCAATACCGTGCAGTTATGATCACTGTAGATTTTAATATGTTTTAAAGTCAGACAGTGTGATTCTTCCAACTTCCTTTTGGTTTTTCAATATGTGTTTGGCTTTTCAGGGCCTCTTGCCTTCCAGATAAATTTCATAAACAGTTTTTCCAATTCAGTAAAAAAATGCTGTGGTGAATTTTATTGGGATTGCATTAAAACTTTAAATCAGTTTAGGTAGGGTAGACATCATAATGATGTTTAGTCATCCTATCCATGAACAGTGAATACTGTTCCATTTATTCAAATCTTTGATTTCCTTAAACAGTGTTGTGTAGTTTCCTTGACACAAGTCTTTTACATCTTTATATAAATTTATTCCTAGTTATTTTATTTTTTTAGTTGCTATTGTGAATAGGATTTTTTTCTTGATTACGTTTGCTGATTGCACATTATTGGTATACAGAAATGCTACTGACTTTTGCACATGGATCTTATAACCTGCAAATTTACTGAACTCATTTATAAGCTGTAGAAGCTTTGTTGCATATTTCTCAGGGATTTCTATGTATAGAATCATGACATCTGCAAATAGTGAAATTTTTACTTCCCACTTTCCAATTCGGATGCCTTTTATATCTTTCTCTTCCCTAAGTGCTCTAGCAAGTACTTCTAACAAAATGTTAAATAGGAGAAGAAAGCATGGTCATCTTTGTTTTGTTCTCAATGTTAGAGGGAAAGCTTTTAGGATTTCACCATTGAATATGGTGTTAGCTGCATGCTTTTCATATATACCCTTTGCCATGTTAAGGAAGTTTTCTTCTATTCCTATATTTTGTAGTGCTTTTTATCAGGAACAGATGTTGTATATTGTCGAATGTTTTACTTCATCTATAGAGATGATCACTTGGTTTTTCCTTTGATCTATTTATGTGGTGTATTACATTGAATGATTTTATGTTGAACCATCCTTGCATATGGAATGAAACCCAGTTGGTCATGGTGTTCTATTCATTTGATGTGTTGCTGAATGTGATTAGCAAGTATTTTGCTAAGGATATTAGCATCTAGGTTCATTAGAGAGACTGGTCTTTAGTTTACCTTTCTTGTGGCATCTTTGTTTGGCTTTGGCATTAGGCTGATGATGAAATCATAGAATGAGTTAGGTAATGTTTCCTCCACTTCTATTTTTTGGAAGAGTTCAAGTAGTATTGAAGATAGCTCTTTCCAGAATGTTTGCTAGAATTCACCTCTGAAGCCATCTGGTCCTGGGTTCTTCTTAGTTGGGAGGTTTTGATGACTAATTCTATCTCATTACTTGTGAGTTTCCTGTTGAATTCATCAATTTCTTCTTTCATCAATGTAGGTTGCTTGTGTGTTTCTAAGAATTTGTCCATTTCCTCTAAATTAATTATCTTGTTGATATATAATTTTTCAAAGTGTCCTCTTATGATACTCTTTATTTCTTTGGGGTCAGTGGTGATATTTCATTTGTCAGTTCTTCTTTTATTTATTTGCATCTTCTCTCTTTTTTTCTTTGTTCATCTAGGCAACAATTTGGCAATTTTATTGATGTTTCTGAAGAACCAGCTTTTGGTTTTGTTTATTTTTTCTATGCTTCCTTATTTTCAATTTCATTTAGTTCTGCTTTGATCTTTGTTCTTTCTTTCTTTCTTTCTACTTCCTTTGGGATTGGTTGTTGTTCTTTTTCTAGTTCTTCCAGGTGTACAGTTAGGTCTATGATTTTAGCTCTTTCTTCTTTTTTAATATAAGCATTTGTGGCTATGAATTTTCTTCTCAGTACAGCTTTTGTTGATCCCATAGGTTTTGATACATTGTGTTGTCATTTTCATTATTTTCAAGGTAGTTGCTAATTTCTTTTGTAATTTTCTTCTTGACAAACTGTTTGTCCAAGAGTGTGTTGTTGAACTTTCTTATCTTTTTGCCTAATCTGGTTCTCAGGCCCTTACTGATTTCCAGCTTCATTCCATTTTTGGTTCTTTGTTGAGATATTCTCTCTAATGGTGATAATGGTGTTTTAAAGCTCCCCACACTAATTGTAGAGGTATCTATTTCTCTGTTTAGTTTTTCTAATGTTTGCCTCATGTATTTTGAGGTGCTCTGGTTAGTTGCATAAGTGTTTATGATTGTTCTTTCTTCTTTATAGATTATGAATTTTAATAATATATAATATAGGTAGTGGTGGAGACAAGATGGTTTCGGCTTAGGAGGGCAACTGTCGACAGCTCCCAGAGCACAGCAGATAGTGGACGGAGTCCTGCATGGTGGTCTGAGCTGTGGGCATGTGGAGTGAGAAGCTTGTGACATCTATCTGGGCAGATCAATGGCGTGGACTGAACCATAGAGATTCATGAATTTTAAGCCTGCCTGTGGTGGTAAACACAGTTGGCTGACCCCCACTCTTATGGGGGGGGGAAAAGGCAGTTGGAAGCATGACTCCCGTCTGGTAACTGGATGACCCGGCCCGGTGGGAAGGGGCATTTTCTGAGGTGGGAGCTCCAGTAAGAGAGGTTTATTTTCTGGGGATTTGGCTCCCTGAAGCCCCCTGCAAATTAGATGAACGAAACAGCGGCAGTGAATCAGCACCCAGAGGAGGGGAAGGGTTAATCTGCAGAGGGAGGTGATTTGACTAGCTGCCCAGGGATAAGCCCCAAGCCCCATGGAGCTGGGGAGAGGGGCAATCTTCAAGAGAGGGAGAGTTCTGACAGAAAACAGAGAGGGGATATTTAAGCTGTCGATCTGGTTGCCTGGACCCCCTCATAACTTTGGGAAGCAGACAAGCCAACTTGAAACAGCAACAGGCGAGGGGATAGGTGAATCTGCAGAGTAAATCTCACTTACCTGCAGCCCGGCGATGCAGGGGCTCTGATTCAGAAGGGTGGAGTCTGCCATTTTTAGCATTCTACACAGACAAACATCAGACTTTTGTGTCCCTGGGGAATCCAGAAATTGGGAAGTGCTTGATTAGTTTCCATGAGCCCAGTTAAGATCCCCTCCATGAGTGGGGTGGTCTAAAGAAGGGCTTATTTTTGGTCCTGTATAACACCAAAAAAATAAATAAATGAATAAAACGATCACTTTAATAAATGAAAAATAAATTCTTTTTATTTTAGTTTAACAGCCAAAAGCTGCTTTCAGGACCTGCATATGAAAACCCTGCGGGGAAATTGTTTGATGAACACAAGCAGGCTGAGGATCCATGGGACCCCAGGGAATATTGATCCCCCTTAGCTTTGTTTGACTGCTTCCAGTGTGGTTGTTTGCCTTTTCTCTTTGTATTTGTTGTCTTTTGCTTTCATTTCCTCTTTCCTCCCTCCTTTCTTCTTTCTTTCATTTATTTAAAATTAGGTGCTCCTAGCTTCTCTCTTCTTTAGTGTGCTTCTTTTTCAGGAATTTCCCATTCTTTCTGTATATTGATTGTGTATTCCAAACTATCTCTTATCCCTCCCTTAACTTTCTGCCTTCTGCTTTCTGTTGAGGCTATTAAATATCACATTTTTTCCATTCACCCACAACTCAAGGGTGTCAATTTCTATTCCCTCAATTTTGTTTTTTTCTTTCTTTATTAATATTAACTCATTCCTTTTAGCCTTTTCTTAACACTTTCTCTCCCTCCTCATAATTCTAGCCTTCTAAATCATTATATACATATCCCTCTATTTAGTTTCCCAGTCCATTGTAAGTACTCCACTTTCTTTCCTATTACTCTACACTGCCTACATGAATTAAATATTCTCTTCATTAAGTCTTATTTGACCCCTCTTCTAACTTTTATCAATATTACTATTATCCTTCTTCCTTCCTCAATCTTTTGATTCTTTCGGGCCTAATCTTTTGCCTTCAAGGGAACATAGAAAGAAGCAAGGAAATAAAATAAGAAGAAAAAGTACCAAAGAGAAAACTTTACACACACACAGAACCACCAGCTAAATAAAACTCTAGAGCAGAGAGAGAAGTTAATCAACTGAATAAATCCATCAAGATAAAATGATGACTAGAGGACAACAAAAAATTACACACCACACTGAGAAACAGGAACACACGGACCAATCCAATGAACAAACTAAAAACCAGGAAGTGAAGCAGAACATTGAACAACAAATCAAAGCTTTCCAAACAAATACCATGGACCAACTTAAAGAAACGAAGGAAGAGATTAAGAATATAAAGAATACACTGGGAGAACATACTGAAAAATTGCAAACACTCCCAAAAAAATAATGGATATGATGGTGACCAATGGCACAATCCAAGAAATCAAAAAGATGATGCATTCATGTAGCAGCAGATATGAACAGGGAGAAGAAAGAATTAGTGATGTGGAAGACAATACATCTGAAATCAGTCAGTTAGTAGAAAAAATAGACAAAAAGATAGAAAAAATCCACCAGGGACACAAGGAATTAGCAGACAACACAAAACGCTCAAACATATGCATTATGGGCATCCCACAAGGGGAAGAGAAGGGAAAGGGAACAGAAGCAGTGTTGAAGGAAATAATGGCTGAAAACTTCCCAACCCTATTGAGAGAGATGGATGTGCAGATCCAGGGAGCAAAGTGCACCCCAAACAGTATAAATCCCAACAGGCCAACTCCAAGACATATACTTGTCAAAATGTCCAATGCTCAAGACAAGAAGAAAATACTCAAGGAAGCAAGAGAAAAATAAACCATCACATAAAAGGGAAGCCAATAAGATTAAGTGCTGATTTCTCAGCTGAAACCATGGAGGCAAGAAGACAGTTGTATGACATAGTGAAAATACTAAAAGAAAAAAATTCCAGCCAAGAATTCTCTACCCAGCAAAACTGGCATTCAAAAATGATGCAGAGTTTAAAATTTTCACAGATAAACATAAATTAAAGAGTATGTCAATAAGAAACCTGCACTTCAAGAAACCCTAAAGGAAGTTCTACAAGTTGAAAGGAAAAAACAAGGGAGAGAGAGTTGGAAGAGGTTTTAAAAGCAACTAACAAGACAAAAAACAAAAACAAAATATGTAACATACATTAACACAAAGAAAAATGCCTGAAGTAAGAAATTTCTTATAAGTAATAACACTGAATGTTAAAGGACTAAATTCACCTATCAAGAGAGACACAGATTAGCAGAATGGATAAGGAAATATGATCCATCTATATGCTGTGTACAAGAAACCCACCTTTGACCAAGGGATTCATGGAGGCTTAAAGTGAATGGCTAGAAAACATTTTACAAGCTAACAATAGCCAAAAAATGGCAGGAGTAGCTATTCTAATATCAGAAAAAACAGACTTTAAATGCAAAACTATAGTAAGAGACAAAGATGGACACTATATATTAGTAAAAGGGGTAAAATCTCATGAAGAGAGAACAATCATAAACATATATGCACCTAATCAGGGTGCCTCAAAATACATGAAGCAAACTTTGGAAAAACTAAGTGGAGAAATAAATGCCTCTACAATTATAACAGGGGACTTTAATACACCATTATCATCATTAGACAGAACATCTAGACAGAGAATCAATAAGAAACAAACCCTCTCAACAATACATTAGAGGACTTGGACTTAATAGGCATACACAGAACTCTACACCCAAATATAGCAGGATTCACATTCTTCTCAAGTGCACATGGAACATACTCCAAGATAGACCACATGCTAGGCCATAGAACAACTCTCAATGAATTCAGAAAGATTGAGATTGTACAAAGTAATTTCACTGACCACAACAGAAAGAAATTGGAAATCACTAAGGGACAGAGAAACAGGTCAGGCACAAATATACGGAAGTTAAACAACATACTTTTAGACAAACAGTGGGTCAAGGAGGAAATCTCAAAAGAAATCAGCAACTACCTTGAAACTAATGAAAATGACAACACAACATATCAAAAACTATGGGACGCAGTGAAAGCAGTCCTGAGAGGGAAGTTCATAGCCATAAATTCATATATTAAAAAAGAAGAAACAGCTAAAATTGAAGACCTAACTGCACACTTGGAGGAATTGGAAAAACAACACACTAAACCTAAAAGAAGTAGAAAGAAGGAAATAACAAAGAATCGAGCAGAACTAAGTGAAATAGAGAATAAGAAAGCACTAGAAATAATAAACAAAACCAAAAGCTGGTTCTTCGAAAAGATCAATAAAATTGACAAACCCTTAGCCAGACTAACAAGGAAAAAGAGAGAACAGATTCAAATACACAAAATAAGGAATGAGCAAGGGGATATCACTACTGACCCCACAGAAATAAAGAGTATCATAAGAGGATATTTTGAAAAAATATATGCCAACAAGAATGATAATTTAGAGGAAATGGACAAGTTTCTAGAAACTCACAAACAACCGACATTCATGAAAGAAGAAATTAATGGACTCAACAGTCCAATTACAAGTAAAGAGATAGACTTAGTCATCAAAAACCTCCCAACTAAGAAGGGCCCAGGACCTATGGCTTCACAGCTGAATTCTACCAAACATTCCGGAAAGAGCTAACACCAATTCTGCTTAAGGTCATTCAAAAAATAGAAGTAGAAGGAACATTGCCTAACTCATTCTATGATACTAACATTATTACCGTAATACCAAAACCAAACAAAGATACCACAAGAATGGAAAATTACAGACCAATTTCTCTAATGGACCATAATGCTAAAATCCTGAACAAAATACTTGCTAATCACTTTCAACAACATTTCAAAAGGATTATATACCATGACCAAGTGGGTTTCATCCCAGATATGCAAGGATGGTTCAATATAACAAAATCAACCAATGTAATACACCACACAAACAGATTGAAAGAAAAGAATCACATGAACATCTCTATAGATGCAGAAAAAGCATTTGACAAAATACAGCACTCTTTCCTGATAAAAATGCTACAAACGATAGGAATGGAAGGAAACTTTCTGAATATGATAAAGGGTATATATGAAAAACCCAAAGCTAACATCATTTTCAATGGTGAAATCCTAAAAGCCTTCCCTCTGAGATCGGGAAAAAGACAAGGATGCCCTCTATCACCATTCCTATTTAACATTGTATTAGAAGTACTTTCCCGAGCACTGAGGGAAGAAAAAGACATAAAAGGCATCCAGATTGGAAAAGAAGAAGTGAAAATTTCATTATTCGCAGATGACATGATCCTATACATAGAAAGCCCTGAGAAAGCTACACCAAAGCTTCTAGAACTTATAAAGGAGTTCAGTAATATTGCAGGCTACAAGATCAATGCTCAAAAATCAGTAGTATTTCTGTACACCAATAACGAGCAATCTGAGGAGGAAATCAAGAAAAAAATACCATTTACAATAATAACTAAAAGAAACAAATACGTAGGAATAAATTTAACTAAAGATGTAAAGGACTTATATACAGAAAACTACAAAACATTGTTAAAGGAAATCAAGGAAGACTTAAATAAATGGAAAAATATTCCCTGTTCATGGATAGGAAGACTAAACATCATCAAGATGTCTATCTTACCCAAACTAATTTACAGATTCAATGCAATCCCAATAAAAATCAACACTATATTTTTTAAGGAACTGAAACACTAACCGCAAAATACATTTGGAGACGTAAGGGGCCCCGAATTGCCAAAGACATATTGAAAAAGGAAAAGGAAGTTGGAAGTATCACATTACCTGACTTTAAAACATACTACAAAGCTACAGTGATCATAACCGCATGGTATTGGCACAAGGATAGACCTCCTGACCAATGGAACTGAATAGAGAGTACTGATATACATCCTCACATATACCATCATTTGATATTCAACAAGGCCACCAAGCCCACTCAGTTGGGAGAGAATGGCCTCTTAAACAAGTGGTGCTTGAAGAACTGGATATCCATATTCAAAAGAATTAGAAAAGAATACCGTCTCACACCTTATACAAAGGTCAACTCCAGATGGACCAAAGATCTAAATATAAGAGCCAAAACCATAAATACCCTTGAAGATAATGTAGGGAAGCATCTACAGGACCTTGTAATAGGAAATGGTTTCATGAACTTCACAGCCAAAGCACGAGCAGCAAGAGAAAAAATAGATAAATGGGATTTCATCAAAATGAAAAACATTTGCACCTCAAAGGATGTTATTAAGAAAATAAAAAGGCAGCCTACCGAATGGGAAAAAATATTTGGCAACCATATATCTGATGTGAGCCTAATATCCTGTATATATAAGAAATCCTGCAGCTTGAAAATAAAAAGACAAACAACCCATTTAAAAAATGTGCAAGTGACCTGAAAAGACACTTCACTAAGGAAGAAACACAAATGGCTAAAAAGCACATGAAAAAATGCTCGATATCACTGGCTATTAGGGAAATGCAAATCAAAAGCACAATGAGATACCATCTTACAACCATCAGAATGGCAGCTATTAAAAAAACAGCAGGATATATGTGTTGGAGAGCATGTGGAGGCATAGGAACCCTCATTCACTGTTGGTGGGATTGTGGAATTGTCCAGCCACTGTGGAGGACAGTTTGTCAATTCCTCAGAAAACTAAAATAGATCTTCCATATGATCCAGCAATTCCACTACTGGGTATATACCCAGAAGAATTGAAAGCAAAGAGATGAACAGATATATGCACACCAATGTTCATAGCAACATTGTTCACAATTGCCAAAAGTTGGAATCAGCCCCGGTGCCCATCAGCAGATGAATGGATAAGTAACATGTGGTACTTTCATACAATGGAATATTTTTTCTCAGCTGTAAGAAGGAACAAAGTACTAACACATGGAATAACATGGATGAAACTTGAAGACCTTATGTTGATTGAAGCAAGCCAGGCATTGAAGGATGAACAGTTTATGACCTCATTGATTTGAACTGAGGAAAATTAACAGTTTCTGAGGAACACTGACTGAAAGATAGGCTATAAAGAGAGAGAGAGAGGGAAGTGTAGGTGGCGAGCCATCACCCATATGGGCATAATCTATGGTAAATTGAAAGTGTATAGTTACCTATTGAAGGATAGGATAGGTGGGTAGAGATTTGGTGGTGCAAGATTAACAGGTGGGTAGATTAGGGAGGGCAGGATGGAATGCCCAGAGTATGTAACTATGAATCTTGTCATCCCATGAGCCAAGACAGGGAAGAGTCATATGCCCCAGGGGGTCGGGAGGAATGAACGGAAAATATCAATTGGAGTATTTAGTGGTCATGGGAAATATTCTTCATTACCTTACAGGAATGGACACAGGACTTAATAAACATCATCAAAAATTATTAATCTGTACATTCTTAATTGTAAACCATACTGTAAACCAATGACAACTTTTAGTTGCTATATATTACTATCTGTATAACAGTTTTAACAATGCTAACATCAAAAAAAAAGTTTTACTATGGGTAGGGAAGTGGGAGGGAGGTTGGGTAGGTGGGAGTCTCTAGTATTCCGTGTGTGACTTTGCTGTGTCCTAAAACTTCTTTGAAAATTAAACCAAATATGGGAGACACTGGGGAATGAGAGGGGAAGGTGTCTTGGTACACTGGATATCTGATAATACAGTGATAAAAGGAAATAAGTATAATTTCTTTTTTTTTTTAAGGATTTTTTTTTGTTTTTTTTTTCCCATTTTTTCAAATTTTCCATTCCACTAAATATATTTTATTTTTAGTTTAGTTTCTTTTTTCTTCTTCTGAGTTTCCTTGTAATTATCTCTTCCACTTAAGCTTATCATTATTATTTCTTTTTCCTATTAATTTAATTTTGTTATTATAAATGCGTCATGTTCAGGGAATACTTTGATCACAGAAGGGTTACAAAGGGGGCTGCAGTGGATTATTGGTGGGGGTTGTCTGGGATCGGGGATTCATGGGAGTAAGTCCATCTGAATATATATGAAAGATATATAAAATTGTTCAAATGATCAAGGGATGGGGCATGGTCATGGTAGGTAGACAATTACTCAAGAAATGAGGGAATCTGAATTCCCACCCTGGAGAGCTCTGCTACATTCCCCAAGGGAGCAGCAACAGCCCCTGAGTGCAGGGGCCGTATCTGGCAAAAGAGGATGGCCCACTAATGGGTTCTTGTTATTGAGGACTAGCCTTATGAGTATTTGCTCTTCTAATTGAAATTTAACCTACTGTTATGGGGTGCCTAAGGGTTGCCACCTGAGAGCCTCCTTGCTGCTCAAATGTGGCCTCTCTCTAAGCCAAACTCAGCATATGAATGTATTACCCTCCCCCCAACATGGAACATGACTCCCGGGGATGAGCCTCCCTGGCAATGAGGGATTAATACCAAGTGCCAATGGGCAACACGATTGGAAAAAGACCTTGAATAAAAGTGGGAAAATGTAAAGAACAATGAGTTCATGTGGCTAAGAGATTTCAAAGAGAGTCGGGAAGTCAGCCCAGAGGTAATGCTTATGCACAACTCAGTAGGATCTCATAGAACACCAAAGTGGATATCACCTCACACAGAAGCACCCCTGAGGGCTCTGGAAACCCCCAGGTCCTATATAAGTGTGGATAGTCCCAGAGTTTGTTGCCTAATTAGTGGGCTCTTCAGTGGAATCTGTGCTCATGAGAGTGACAGAGTTGGAATCAAATAAGTCCTCCCTGCATATGGTCCATTAGTCCCTTCTTTTCAAAGCTATATGTGATACTAAAGTTTTTAGGTGTACTTCCAGATACTTGAGCCTCTGGCCTTCCTATGTGCCAGCTGTGCCTGGAATCTCAGTAGAGCTGCAACTCCTACCCTGCAGCTCAATGGACTCATACAGGTGGCCTGGCGAGGGGACTATGATGGGCAATGGCCATCCCAGGGAATGGAGAGGGCCTGCAGCTGCAGGCAGGATAAACCCATCCTCAGTATATATGGGATATAAGCCCTCTCTCACTTGGAGGTGGAGTAGACATCACCATCCCAGTCCCCTCAGGATTGGGGGAGGAGCTATGGACTAGAGTGGACTTGATCGTGTTCTGTTGTAGACATATTGTGATTCAAGCAATGGAAGAAATTGTAACACTGAGGTGGAACCGGTGGCCACTGGACTTTTTTGAGGCAGGGAGAAGAGGGGCAGTTGAAATACAGGGCCTTTTTGGGACTTGGAGGTAGTCCTGAGTGGTGTTGCAGTGACGGATGTAGGCCATTTTCAATCAGCATATACCATGCAGAACTGTGTCGGAGAGAGTGTGGTCTATGATGTGAACTGTGGTCCATGCTTGGTGACAAGGCCCCAGGATGTGTATATCCATTGCTGGTGTTGTGTCACACAGATGAAGGATGGGGTGTGGGATGTTGTTGGAGGTGTGGGAGGTGGGGAACATGGGAATCCCTGTAATTTCTGAGCAATATTTAGGTAATCTTAGCACCTTTAAAAATACATATATATATATATGTATTTTTTTTACATATATATATATAGAATAACATTTATGTGGACAAATGCACATATATGCATATGTATTTATATATCATTTTACAAATATTTGTAGGTATTGTGAAAAATTTGATTTTTACCCACAATTAAAAAAAAAAGACACACATATATATATATATAGTGTCCATTTTTGTCTCTTAGAGTCATTTTGCATTTACAGTCTATTTTTTTTTACTTGAAACCAGTGTTTAATGCAGCATTATTCACAATAGCCAAAAGTTGGAAACCACCCAAGTGTCCATATATAGAGGAATGGGTTAAAAAAAATGTGGCATATCCATACAATGGAATATTCCTGAGCCATAAAAAGTACCGAAGTCCTGATACAGTCTATTTTTTCTGGTATTAGTATAGCTACTCCCACCCTTTTTTAGTTATTATTTGCTTGTAGAATTGTTTTCCAACCATTCACTTTCAGCCTCCTTGCATTCCTGGGTCTAAGGTGGGTTTCTTGTAGACAGCTTATATTAATAGATAGGTCATTTTTCCTTATTTATTCTGCCAATCTGTGTGTCTTGACTGTTGCATTTAATCCTATAACATTCAATGTTATTATTGTCAAGGAATTACTTACATTATTCATATTTTCTTTAGGTTTTTGTATCCCTTGTGCTGATTTTATTTCTCTTCTTATCTTTTTAGTTGTTCTTACACTCTCCTCCAACTCTCTATCTCCTGTCTTTCCTTTTTATCTGCAGGTATCCCTTTAGTATTTCTTAAAAGGCAGGTTTCTTATTGAGTTACTTTCTTAATTTCTGTTTATCTGTGAGTATTGTGAACTCTCCTTCAGTTCTTAATGTCAATTTTTCTGGATAGAGAATTCTTGGCTGGAAGTTTTATTCTTTTAGCACCTTGACTGTGATGTATGACTGCCTTCTTGCCTCCATGGTTTCAAATGACAAATCAGCACTTAATCTTATCAAGTTTCTCTTGTATGCATGTGATGGTTCTCTTTTCTCTTGCTGCTTTCAGTATTATCTCTTTGTCTTGAGCATTAGACATTTTGGAAATTATATCTCTTGGGTTAGGTCTGTTAGAATTTATACTCTTTGGGGTGCTCTGTGCTTCCTGGACAAGTACACCCATGTCCTTCAATTGGGTTGGGAACTTTTCAACCATTATTTCCTCCAACAAACCTTCTGTTCCCTTTCACTTCCCTTCCTCCTCTGGGATGCCTATAATGCATATGTTTGTGTGTTTCATGCTGTTATTTAATTCCTGAGTCCTTGCTGGATTTTTTCTACCTTTTTATCTATCTGTTCTACTATCTGTTTGATTTCAGCTGCACTGTCTTCCACATCAATGATTCTTTCCTCTTCATCTTCAAATCTGCTTTTATGTGCTTCCAGTGTATTTTTTATTTCTTGTATTGTGCCATTCATCAACATCATACCCTTTCGCTTTTAATTTATGTTTACAATTTGGTCCACCTGACTCAAAGGAATGCTGACTTCACTACTCCTTTCCTTAGAGGTAGGAGATGATTACACTTCATCATTTTCTGACCCTAAGGAAAGGGGCATTTCCCCTCCCATGGGAGACAAGGTGGTAACAGGCCCAAGATTCTATCTATCTCTTTATGAGGCACTTTCTCTGTGGCAATTGCATTAGGACTTGACCATCTATTTCTTCTATGAGCTGATGCCTCCAAGCACCCAGATGGAAGTAAGCTTGCATCTTTCTTTTTGGATACATCCATGTACCTTAGTTTTGATGTTTGGTGTGGTGCACAGGTTCCACCCTGGGCATTAAGGGGAGAGCCATGTATGAACTCCACTAATCTTTGCTTCTTACTACAAAATGTGATTACAATAAACTACCATCTTATCAAAGCTGTAAAACTACTTGCTATCAACCCAGATACCATTACAGGGTCAACCTTGTACTTCATGGCCAGAGTTTGGGGAATTCCTGCACCTACAACTTGTCAGCTTCTGGGCAATCCATTTCAGCACTCACTTCTACCCTCTGACTATCAGAAATCAGGCTTTCTGTCCCTGTTCACTCACAACACTGTCTGAGCTGAGGAGGGTAAAATGCTCAGAGAGTCCACCTTCAGGTATTATGACCAGAATGAAATATTTAACATCCCTTATAAGAATTTTCTTGCTGTAGAGCAGATTTAGTGTTATTCTACTATGCACTTATTGTTATTCTAGCAATGGAATAACTTTTATCATTGATGTGGAAGCAGTGGCCACCAGAGATTCTGATGGGAGGGAGAAGGAAAAATAGGTGTGATAAGGGGGCAGTTTTTGGACATTGGAATTGTCCTGAATGATGTTGCAATGACAGATACAGCCCACTATATATCTTGTCATAACTTACAAAATTGTTTGGGATGGAGTTTAAATTACAGTCTACTCTTAGTGGCAATGCCCCAATATGTGTTCATCAATTGTATAAAATGTACCACACTAATGAAAGATGTAGTTAATGTGGGAAAGTGTGGGTTGGGGAGGGAGTGGGGCATGTGGGAATCCCCTACATTTTTTATGAAACATTTGTGTAATCTAATATTTTTAAAAAATAAAGTTTTTTAAAAATTTAAAAAGTATATTAAAATAAAAGAATGTTCCTGCAAATGCCACATCATTGGCATAACACAGTCAAAAGAGACAATTTCAGAACAAGCTTACTTGATATTTTTCCAATGTACAGATTTCTTAGGTGTCAAAATATCAATGCTGGTGACCTTTTCACACCTGATATTTCACACACAGCTATTTTCTCTTTGATTGGGTTGCCTCTATCAAATTGGGGAAGGCTTGCCCATTTTCTGTAAGATGACAAAGTCATAATTAAAATGGTGACAATATGACTCATAAGACATACACCTTTGTGGTAGGAAACTGTGAAAAAGACAGCTTTGCATAGACTGAATCAACAAGTCATATATGATGACATAGTCTGTGATTCCACACTGTTCTCTTTAAGCTGAAATCTCAACATTATCTGACTTGGTATGAGCTCTTCTGCTCATCAATAAATAGGAGTGGTTTATTTTGTGACAATTATGTTTTCCTCAGAAATAATTTGCAGAATGTCTGAAAGGGTCAGTGTGCCTGCTGAGGAATGCTACATGCCCCAGTTCCAGTCATGGAACTCTGTGGAAAGACTCCATATAACTTTGTCTCCCTGTGTACTTGAGCATATTTCTGAAAAACCTGGCTCTGCAGCCTTGTGTGAAGCTGGGGTTTAGGCCCAAACCAGTTTCATTGCTTACTCCTAAACTTTTATCTGCTTATGGTCCTGTATAAGGAATGTGAGGCTATAATGCTGAAGTACACCTGCAATTGTGTTCATTTCTGAAATGTTGGACAGAATCAGCTGTGATGAGGATTGTTGGAAATTCACTTCTGTTCAGGAACAGCAAGAAGAGAATATTGAAATGGGGGGAAGGATGACATACTCACAGACAATGTACAGAGGGCCAAGGAATTTCAACTCCATTCTGAAGGCCATAGGGAGCCATGACCATGGGGCATGAGGGGAGACTGATGTCACTATCACCTCTCTCTTGGTGGCTGTACTTCCACAAGTCTCGTCATGCCCACCCAGTCCAGCTGGTCTGCATCCTTCCTGCACTGGGTTTTGGGGGAAACAAAACAAGCAATTCAAGCTCTGAAAATCCCTTGCTCTGCTACTTTTCTCTGTTTCTTCTCTTGACACTCAGCTTGTCTCTGTGTTAGCTTCTCCCTGCTCCCAGGACTGGGTAGTATCTGATCTTGTTGTGAGTCAAGGGACCATCATACCTTCTTGTTTTGGCTCCTATGTAGCCTCTTTGCTAACTCACAAAGGTCTTCCTCTTGGTGAGTTAGGTCTTATTAGAACTCCAGGTTTTGTCTAACCCCTGCACACTAGACTGAATCCCTGCATTCTCCTCTGATTCCCCTAAGAAGACCACCCTCCCTGAACTCCAAGCACTACGTTTCATATCAGGGTGAGACACAAAATTACCACTGCTCATTGAGGACTAACTGCCAGTCTGGAACAGCTGATCATGGGTATAGAGAAGATAAAAGAATAAATATGTTTTCTAGGCAGTGGGAGCCAGGGGGTTACAATGGGGAGAAGATGGGACCATTCAGGCACTCAGGCAGTGTAAGAACTTGTAGACCACTCACATTTTATTTATAACATTTCATTTTGAAATAATTCCAAAACTACAGTGCAGTTTCCAAAATTATTATTTGGAACCCCATACAGAGAACTGATGATGTTCCCCCTACCCTGCCAGGTACCCTCATCCACTAACTTCTAACATTTTGCCACATGTGCTATATAATTCTTTCTATCTGTCTGTAAATTTCTAAATATTTGAGAGTAAATTGTGTACATTGTGCTCTTTGAACACTTGATATTTCCACACACATTTATTAAGAATAAGAATGTTCACCTATAAAACCATCTGATGTACAGTTATCAGGTTCAAGAAATTCAAATGGATATAAAACTTACAGAATATATTCCATTTTTTTGTATGTCACAATAACACCTTTTCATCATTTTCTCCCCCATTATTATATCCATTTGAGGATCATGTACTGCATTTAATTGTTGTCTCATTAGTCTGTCTCTGTTTTAATTTTGGAAACATACACAACATGAAAATTCCCATCCCAGTCACCCTCAAGCATACAATTCAGTGGGATGAATCACTCACAATATTGCACTTCTCTCACTACCATTCATTACCAGAACTTTACCATCACCCCAGACAGAAACTTGTATCTATTGTACATTCACTCTCCATTCTCTTTCCATTTTTCATCCTTGGAAACCAGTACTTTACTTTCTGTATCTCTGAATTTGCTTATACTCTATATCATGTAAGTGGAATCATACAATATCTGTTCCTTTATGTCTGACTTATTTCCTTAATAAGATTTCTTCATGGTTTATTCATGTAGAAGCATGTATCAGAACGTCATTCCTTTTTATGGATAAATAATATTCCTTTATATGCATATACCACATTGTGTTCATCCATTCATCTGTTGATGGGCACTTGGGTTGATTCTACCTTTTGGCTATTGGGAATAATGCTGCTAAGTACATTATTGCACAAATATCTGTTTGAGTCCTGCTTTCAATTATTTTGGGTATATCTAGAAATGGAATTGCAGGGTCATATAGTAGTTCTATGTTCAACTTTTTGAGGAACTGCCAAACTATTTTCCACAGTTGTTGCACCATTTAAATTCCCACCAACATTAAACTAAGATAGCTATTTATCTACATTCTTGCCAATACTTGTTATTTTCCACCTTTTATATAATAGCCATGGGTTTGAAGTGGTATCTTGTTGTTTTCATTTGCATTTCTCTAATGGATAATTATATTTAGCATCTTTCAATAAGCTTATTGGTGATTTGCGTATCTTCTTTGGAGAAAAGTCTATTCAAAACATTGACCCATTTTTAAAACTGTGTTGTTTGTCTTTTTGCTTTTGAATTGTGGGTTTTTTTTATATTCTCTGGGTATTAATCATTTATCAGATATAAATCTCCAAATACTTTCTCCCATTTTAGAGGTATCTTTTTACTTTTATGACAATTTCCTTACATGCATAACATTTTCAATTTTGATGTGGTTCCATTTATTTTTTCTTTAGTTGCTCATTTGATGAAAATTAGAATCCATTGTACACTACACATTCTTGAAGATATTTACCTATGTTTCATTTTAAGAATTTTTTAAGGATTACCTCATATTTATATGTTTGTGCCATTTTAAATAATGTTTTGTTTATGGTGAGAGTTAGGGATCCAAGTTCATTCTTTGGATGTGATATTCCAGTATTCTCAGCACAACTTATTGAAGAGAGTATTCTTCCTCCATTTAGTGGCTTTGGTGCCTTTGCTGAAAATAAGATTACCATAGATGTGTGAGTATAGATCTCAGTTCTATTCCATTTGCCTTTAATTTTTTCTTTGTGCCAGTGTCACACTATTTTGATTATTGTAGATGTGTAATAGGTTTTCAAATTCAGGAATTGTGAGTCCTCCAACAATATTCTTCTTTTTCAACATTTTTTTTTTGGCTATTCAAGGTCCTTTGCCATTCCATATGAATATGGTGATTAGCTTTTCCATTCCTGCAAAGAAGGCTGTTTGAATTTTTATTGGGATTGCATTAAATCTGTAAATTCCTTGGAGTAGTAATGATATCTTAATCATTATATTCATTCAATCCATGACCATGGGATATCTTTCCATTTATTTACTTTCAACAATGATGTGTAGTTTTCTGTGTGCAAGTCCTTAACTCCTTGGTTAAATTTATTTCTAATTTTTTTTAGTTGACATTGTAAACAAAATTATATTCTTGATTTCCTGTTTGGATCATCCTTTGCTGGTGTATAGAAACATCATTCATTTTTGTTTATTGGTACTGCATCCTCTTGCTTTACTGAATTCATTAGCTGTAGTAGGTTTTTTAAAAAAAATCTTCAGGATTTTCTGTATATAGGATCATGTGATCTGTGTATAGTGATACTTTTACTTTTTCTTTCTAATTTTTATAAACTTTTTTTCTTACCTAATTTTCCTGGTGAGAGCTCCCAGTACAATGTTTGTTTGTTTTTTAATTTTTTTTTTTATTGTGGGTAAAAATAAAATTTTTCACAATACATATGAATATTTGTAAAATGATATATAAATACATATGCATATATGTGCATTTGTTTACATAAATGCTATTTGTTATATATATATATATATTTTTTAAAGGTGCTTAGATTACCTAAATATTACTCAGAAATTACAGGGATTCCCATGTTCCCCACCGCCCACACCTCCAACAACATCCTACACCACCATTCCTCATCCGTGTGGAACAACACCCACAATGGATATGCACATCCTGGGGCCTTGCCATCCAGCATACACCACAGTTCACATCACAGACCATACTCTCCCCCACCCAGTTCGGCATGGTATATTCTGATGGAAAATGGCCTACTTCCGTCGCTGCTACGTCACTCAAGACAACCTCCAAAGTCCCAGAAAGCCTCTGTATTTCAACTGCCCCTCCTCTCCAGTACAATGTTGAAAGGCAAGTGTGATAGTGAATCTTTGTATCTTTGTCTTGTTCCTCATCTTAGGCAAAATCTTTCAGTTTTTCACCATTGAGTATAATGTTAGCTGTTGGTTTTTCTTGTATGCCCTTTATCATGTTGAGGAAATTAGCTTCTATTTTTTTTTGTTTTCTGACTCTTTCTAACATGAAAGGATGTGGAATATTTGTCAACTGTCTTTTCTGCATTAAATGAGATGATCTTGTGTTTTTTCCCTTCATTCTATTAATGTGGTTAATTACATTAATTGATTGTCTCATTTTGAACCACCTTTCCATTCCTGGTATAATCCCAGTCAGATCATGGTATGTAGTTATTTTGATATACTGTAGGATTTGATTTTTTAAGACTTTGTTGAAAATGTTTGCATCTGTATTCATGAGGGATATTTTCTGTATTTTCTTTCCTTGTGATATCTCTCTCAGGCTTTGATATTAATGTGTGCTTGTCTCAGTATCAATAGGATGTCTACCCTGCTCTTCTAGTTTTTGAAAGAGCTTGAGGACTATTAGTGTTAATTCTTCTTTGAATGTTTGTTAAAATTCACCACTGAAAACATCTGGTCCTGGATTTTTTTGTTGGGGTGTTTTAAATTACTGAATGCATTATTTAATTTTCACATATTTGTGAATACTCCAGTTCTTTCTTGGTCACTGAGTTTTTAGTTCTGTCCACTGTGGTCAAAGAAGATACTTCATATGATTTCAATATTTTGAAATTTATTAAGAATTCTTTTGTGATCTAACATATGGACTATCCTAGAGAATGATCAGTGTACTTTTGAGTAATGTGTATATGCTATTGTTAGATGAAGATTATTATATATGTTGGCTAGGTCTAGCTGATTTACATCATTGTTCAAGTCCTCTATTTCCTTATTGATCACACACTTAGATTTTCTATCCCATATTGAAAGAACTGTAGTGAAGTCTTCTGCTATCGATGTAGAACAATCTATTTTTCCTTTCAAATCTGTCAATGTATACTTCCTATATTTTGCAGCTTTGTTTTAGGTCCACATATGCTTTCGATCATTATATCTTTTTCATGAATTGGTCCTTTTAACTCTGGGCATTACTCCCTTTGAAGTCTGTTTATTGATTTTGTAACCAGTTACTGATAAGACTGAGATTTTCTTGAGTTTCAGCCCTCCTATTAGGAGGGTCTGCCTAAGGTAATGCACTGTACAGGGTGTTTCTTGTCTTACTGGGCCTCTGTCTTGTCCTGGACTTTTGCTTGTTAGTTATTTTGAAGTTCCCTTGTTAACAGGAGTTTGGTGTTCTCATTGTGTCCCAGGAGACAAAGCCCCTTGCTCAGGTTTCTGAAGCCAACAGGCATTTGTCCCAGTCTGTCTACCTCTATAGTTTCATACACTCCTTTAACTGTCTCTTGTTGCTTTTTCCTGTAGGGCAAATTCTGGGAATAGGGATACCCCAGGGGGTACTTTTCCCAATTTGGTCTTTCCCAGACAAAACAGGGCCAGGGACGCAGAGTAGTGGCACAGACATATCCAAAATGCCTGTGGAGTGTGTCAGGATGGATGCCAAAAATTTCTTCAATGGCTCCCAAAAGCTGAGCTTTCCTATCCTGCCCAGCAACTGCAGCTCTTCAGCTTACATTGCCCCACAGTTCTGCAGAAGCCCTGAGTCTTTACATCTCCACCACCTCCCCTCCTGTCCAGGTGCTGTTGAAACAATGGCTGCTGCTATCTTTGTCCAGGGCATGTTTGAATAAATGCCTCCTTTGTGGGAGGGCTTGGGTGGGGTTGAAAAAATTGCTGCCCTCAGAGGCATCCATCCAAATTTCCTAATCAAATGCCCAGACCAGTGTTTGGCTGAGCACAGCTCTGCTCTTAGGGAAGAGGATTTTTATGTCATTTTTTTGAATATAGCAGCTAGCCAGAAACTGTGTCTTATAAAGACCTGACACAAGATTGTGAGGTGGGAACTGGTAGCTCTTCCATGGATGCTGTACAGTTTTCTTCTGGCCACTGAAATTTCAAAATATTCAATTCAGACATTTCCTGCCTGTTTAGTAGTTGACTGGTAGAAAGACTGATTTGGAGTTCCCACCATCTTCCCAAAAGTGTTCCTTTCTTTTATTCTTATACCTGACTTATAAGTTTGAAATTTTACCTTGAAAGAAGGGCAATACAAATGAACTTCAATTTCATATCAAACAGCCACATTGCATAAAGAATGGCTACTGTATTGACATTCAGGTTTTCAGGTGTCATGTATATCAGTTATTATTCTAATGGGAAAAAAAATAGGGCCAGGTATGGGTTGGAAGCTGATGCATGATAACTTACCTAATAGAAAGTGGGGATATGAAAAAGGAAGCATTACCATATCTTAACAATGAAACCAGGTGGTGGGGGAAAGTAAAGTAAAAAGAAAACTTTACCTGAGGACACTTGCAAGGAAAGAATATATAAGATAGGATAAGAACTATGATCAAAATTAAGCAATAAATAGCAGAACACAATGAAGGAATCACCTCCATGAAGTGACCAAAATGCAGAAATCCCAGGCTCAGACAAAAGATGGCAAGAATAGGAGAGAAGAGAAATATCAGGAACATCTTAAAGGAAAAACACAAGGAGATGTAGAAGTTTCAAATGATGAAAAGGGTGTATGTGGGGAAAGGATATGGGATGAAGTGAGGAAATGCTGTTTTTTCTTAGCTAAGAATTCTGAACCTGGGAAGCAGCTGTGGCTCCATTGATTGGGGTCCTGTTTATCATATGAGAGACCCTGGGTTCAATTCCTGGGGCCTCCTGATGAAGGCAAGCCGGCCTGCAGTGCAGTGAGCTGATGGCCCAGGTGGCATGGGTGAGCATGGTGAGCAAGATGACACAACAAAGGAGACAGGCAGACACAAATATGCAAAGCAAATGGACACAGCAAGCACAAGCAGCAAGGGGAGGGATAAATAAATAAATAAAAATAAATCTTTAAAAAAAGAATTCTGAACTGATCTTGTGCTATAAGTCATGTGGATACATAATTTGGTTGAAGGGCAAACCTTAAGCAAACCCACAACTTTCCAGCACACTACAATGCCTGCATCCCCTGACCCTGTTCTCGCCAGAGCAATGAGGGGTTTATCACACTCCTTATATTGTCTTGGACAGCCATTCTCATGCACAGGCCTGCCCCTTACTAGGATATGCTGTGACCAGAAGGTTTTATTTGGAACAAAATCCTTGGGCTCCTGGCCCCTTCTCCAGTTCTGCTGTCTGCTGCCAACACAGCTCTCCAGGTTGCTGCTGCATGTACTAGATGTGCACAGCATTCCCACATCAGAGCCCCAGGTCTGGGCTTCCTTTAACACAGGTGGGAACTTCCCATGGCTCTGATCCCACCCATCTGGGCTTAATATCTCAATGTTGGAGATCCTGACATCTGGGCATCTGTGCCCTCATCCTGGACCCTCCTTAATTTCAGGGGAAGCAGACTCACAAAGAACATTCCAGGGTAAAGTTGCACCTAGGGTTGTATATGATCACCATGGAAACCATGGGGTGAGCCAGGGCAGCACTTCTAGAGGGGAAGAGTCTGGGCCATATGTCCAGCAAGCAGTGCCTCCCACCCTGCCAGAGATTCCTAACCCTCTTCTTCTTGGTGTCCAAGATTTAAGGTCAGCTCTGAGCCTGGGCCCCTTGAAACCAGCCAAGTCAGGAGGAAGCTCTGCCATGCACATCCCAGGTGGGGTTATTCTTCTCATCCTGGGTTTTGATTTGTGAATCATGATGATTTCTCCATAATGGGCAGGACATGTCCTGATTCTCATGAAGAAAGAGCAGGTAGGATGGGAGAGTGGGGATGTCTGGGCAGAGGAATGCACAAGGAGGTTCACATCCTGGAGGATTTTGCTGGTCAGAGTCAAGCCTGAGCAAATGGAGAGGGATCCCAAGGCCCTAAGCAGCCCCAGGAACCTCCACTGGGAATTAGCCCATTATAAAGCCAACCCATTTCTGGTAATTTGCTTTGGCAGCCCTGTGGCAAACTAAAACAATCAGACTTTCCTCTTGATGCTGGTTTGGGAATTAACTGAAAGGAGCCAGGGCAAGACATGGAGAACTGCCTACATGATCAGCTCTAGTATAAATCTTACATCTTGACAGCATGATTCAGCTCTAGATTAAGGCACACCTTCATGATCAGTTTTAGTTTAAGCCCTGTCTGCATGGTCAGCTTTAACCCCCACCTGCACACTAAACTCTAGATAACTTTGCATGCTCCATCAGTTCTAGATCAGCTTTGCCTCCATGTTCAGCTCTAGATTAAGTCTGCCTGCATGACCAGGTCAGGATTAAGCCCTACCTACATAATCAAATTTAGTTTGAGCCCCACCTACATGCTGCATGCTCAGCCCTAGTTTAAGGCCTGCCTGCAAACTGAGATTGAGATTAAGTCCCATCTGTATCCTCAGGTTTAGATGAAGTCTTGCCTGCATGCTCAGATCAAGTTTCTGTCCCACCAGAATTATGAACTCTAGATTAAGTCCTGCCTGTGTGCTTAGTTCTGGATAAGCCCCACTTGCTTGGTAAACTCTAGATAACTTTGCACACATGCTCATCTCTAGATAAATTTTGCCTACATGCTCAGCTCTAGATTAATTCCCACCTGCACACAGCTCAAGTTTAAACTCCACCTGCATACCTGCATACTCAGCTCTAGATAACTTTTGCCCGTTCTCGTAACCCTAGATTAAGACTTGCCAGCATGCTCAGTTCAACTTTAAACCTGTTTACATGCTTAGATCATGTTTCAGACTGACCTACACTGTTTTTTTTAAAGATTTATTTATTTATTTATTTATCCCCCCCTTGCTGCTTGTGTTTTACTGTGTCCATTCGCTGTGTGTTTCTTCCGTGTCTGCTTATCTCCCCCTTCCTGTGAGGTCCTGCTGCATCAGCCCACCGCGCCCCGCGGGCCGGCCTGCTCTCACAAGGAGGCCCCGGGAAGCAAACCCAGGGCCTCCCATATGGTAAATGGGAGCTCTATCCATTGAGCCACACCCACTTCCCTGACTTACACTGTTAAGTCTATTTTAAACCTGCCTGCATGTTCAGCTCTAAGTTCATTCCCACTTGCATGCTAGCTCTAGAGT
Organism: Cabassous unicinctus; assembly: GCA_029593785.1. Lineage (NCBI taxonomy): Eukaryota > Metazoa > Chordata > Mammalia > Cingulata > Chlamyphoridae > Cabassous > Cabassous unicinctus. The sequence goes on along the minus strand of JAQZBX010004520.1, from coordinate 16,512 downwards.
AAGCAAATTCTGTGTACTCAGATCAAGTTTCATTCTCAGCTCCAAATAAGCCCTGCCTGCATGCTCAGATCTTTTCAGTCCTACCTCCATGGTAAGTGCTAGATTAAGCCATTTTGGCATGCACAGCTCTAAATCAAGCCAGCATGTACACTCAGCTCTACTTTATGCCTGCCTTCAAGCTTAGCTCTAGTTTAGAGCCCTGGGTGACTCAAGTGACTGATTCAGGCACAGGTGTATGCTGTAAGTTTGCCCAATCAGAGTGAGGCCAGGACTTAACTAGAGGCAGAAAAGCCCTCTCTCCTACTCTGGGTTGTGATGTGCAGATGTTCACAGATGTGCAGATGTGATCACAGTCCTTTTGCAACCCTGATAAAATACAGCCCATAAAAGAACCTGACATATTTGGTTTGTTAAAAACATTTAATTGTAGAGAAATGGGGCCCAAAACTTGAACAAGCTGCCTTTCCTTATGTTTTCATTATAGGAATAATAATAAATTTATGATTGGACTCTTTGATCAGGGTCCAAAGATTGCCCAAAGGCACAAGACCTGCATGGCCCTTGCTTTCAGGCATGTGTGTTCAGCAATTAACATGGATGTTGGAGGTGCAGGGGGTGGTGTGCGTAGTATGGGTCAGAGTGACAGTGATTAATGGGAGCATGGTGGCAATGCTGAATAATTATGTGGTGTTTTTAATGAGGGCTGTTCCTGAGTGACCTTGTAGCAGCTGGAAAATAAGAGACCCTCAGGTCTCAGGTTATGAAGAGCATCCAGTGGGAATGGAGAGGCATCTCACCTACTGACTGCATGCCCTCTAGTCTCCCTGGGGCTAGGACATGACTCAGCCACATCCATGATTAGTTTTCATGCCTTAGAACCTCAGTGTTCCCTAGAAGATGTGGCCTCAAATCTCAGCAGCAACTGATACAATTTTCAGCTGGAAGAAACTGAGTCCAAGGGTGTGGGCTGAGATTGCCAAAGTTGCCTCTGCTTTCTCTGGGCTGTCCCTCAGTACATCTCAGCCTCTCATGCAACAACAACTGGCAACCTCTTCTCTTGCCTCTTCTGCGACCTGACCCTCCCAAGGAGCTGGCAGCATGGCATGATGAAAAACTTTCATTCTAAGTCCCATTTCTGAGAAAAAAATTGTGTTCTGCAGGCAAATGGGGAATAGTTCACAAACCACTTCCTACCCAATAAAGCATAAATTTTTACAAAGATTCTACCTAAATTTTATGAGAGAATTTTTAAGCACTGGGAGACCAAGTGTGCTTCTTTCCCCAGCATCATTAAAAAGAAAGCAGGGTGCCTGTGGAGAGGCTAAGCAGCAGAACCTGGGGATGCCACATGGCCAGGCTGCTGGTCCATTAAAAGGCTGGATGCTTTTGGCTCATTAGACAGCAGTGAAACATGGGATGTGGAGTGTGTCCAGAGGCCTGGGAGGATGAGCTCTGATGCCCCACCCAGTCTAGTGTAGAACACAGTGAAGTCAATTAATGATGCCTTAAAAATCTGCCAAATTCCTCAGTTGGAAGAGTCAATTAATTTCAACAAGCAATTAGGTCTTCTGAGGGCTGGGACTTCTGCAGCTGTAGGCAAGAGGCAAGGAGGGAGCTTTAATGGTGAGTCTCCTGAGCTGGGGCTTCCTCATTTTAAAATTCTACCCAGGGGAAGGACTGACACTGACATGGATGAGACATTTTGAGTTTTTTGCTGTCTCTGGAGCTAACTGATTTCCTGGTTTTTGTGAAGTTTTCCTACAAAGAGCTGCTGCACCACTGTTTTGTCAGGGTCTGCAACTTCACTGGAGCACACTTTGAGGTCTGCTTACTTTTGCCACATAGATAAACATGTAAACATCAACATGCCCCAGATCACAGCCAGGACTTCAGCTTTCCTCTGCCCCAGAGGGCCCAACCTACAAACTAAATACATTCATCCCTTGAAGGGCTGTCTGGAACTTCTCTGCCTTTGACCTTAACCCCCATTTTGCAGTTCATTAATTTTCAACCATTTCTGCTTTCTCTCACTATCTAGAATTAAAAGGATTAGATTTCTTGTGTATAGACATTTATTGAAACATAGCACAGAGATGGAAAGTGCCCAAATCATTAAATGTATACTTAGATGAATTATCATGTAATGAAAATATCCCTGATCAAGAAGCAGACACTGTTTTCTCATTAATTTTATTTGGTTATTTTTTTGGCTTCCTTTTTGGACAGGTTTTGGATCACAGAAGGGTCACAACTGTGGCAGGGAAAGATCCCTGGTGTGGGGTGCTGGTGAAGAGGGGATGTGTGGGGAGGGGTGCACCTGAGGCATGCCTCTAAAACATATGAATATGTTCATGTGTTCTTGGGCCCTTGTCTTGGTGGGTGGAGAAACACACAGCAGCCAAAAAATATTTAATTTCCATCCTGGGGAGTCCTGCTACAGTGTTTGTGTTTTAAAGTACCTATGGCTCTTTTTAAAAAGTTTTATTCTAGTAACATATATAAAAGCTAAAAGTTCCCCCCCCCCCATTTTTTGTGGTAGGTGGTAATTTCTTTTTTTATTTCTTTTTTTTATTGTGGGTAAAAATCAAATTTTTCACAATACAAACCAATATTAGTAAAATGATATATAAATATATATGCATATATGTGCATTTGCTTACATAAATGTTAATTATGTATATATATATTTAAAGGATGCTTAGAGTATATAAATGTTACACAAAAATTACAGGGATTCCCATGTTCCCCTCCTCCCATGCCTCCGATAACATCCCACCTAAACATCTTTCATTAGTGTGGCACATCATCTGCAATGTATATACACATCCTGGGGCTTTGCCACTAAGCATGGACCATAGTTCACATTGTAGATCACACTCTTTCCCACACAGTTCTGCATGGTATATGCTGATTTAAAATGGCCCATATCTGTCATTGTAATGTCACTCAGGATAATTCCCATGTCCTGAAAAAGCCCCTGTATTACAACTGCTTTTCCCTTCCCTGCACCAAAAGCATTTAGTGGCCACTGGCTCTACCTCACTGTTATAATTTTTTCCATTGTTTGAATCACAATATGTCTACAACAGAATACCATTAAGTCCACTCTAGTCCATAGTCACAGGACATGCTAAATATCATCAAAAATTATTAAACTGTACCATCTAAACTGTAAACTATACTGTAAACCATTGAAAATATTGAGTAGATATGTTTCACTATCTGTATAACAGTTATAACAATGCTATCATCCACACACACAAAAAAAGGTTTTAATATGGGGTGAAGAAAGGGGAAGGAGGTTGGGTTTATGAGAGTTTCTAGTATTCTGTGTGTGACTTTGCTGTGACCTGAAACTTCTTTGAAAATTAAATGAAAAATTGGGAGACACTGGGGCATGAGAGGGGGAAGGTGTCGCAGTACAGACTGGACACCCGATAATGCAATGATAAAAGGAAAAAAAAAATTTTTTTAATTTTTTTGTTTTTCCCATTTTTTGAAAATTTCCTTTTTAACCACATTCAAATAAATTCACAATGTTATGTTGCCATCACCACCATCCATTACCAAATATTTTCCATCACCTGAAACAAAAACTCCAGTAAGCACTAACTTCCCATGTCCTCCCCTCTCTGCCACTGGTAATCTTTAATCTACTTTCTATTTCTATCAGTTTTCTTATTCTAGACATTTCATCTAAGTGGAATCACACAATATCTATTCTTTTGTGTCTGGCATATTTCACTTTGGTATTGTTTTCTAGGTTAACCTAAATCATAGCATAAAATGTGTTCCTTTAGACAGCTGAATAATATTCTATTGATGTATATACCACATTTTAAAATCTGTTCATCTGTTGATGGACATGCTGCTCATGGATTGCCTTTCTTCACATGCCTGGTTATCTTTGACTATATGCTGAATATTGCTTCAGGGAATTATTTGAAGGAATGATTGGAGCATACACTGATGCTATCTTCCTCTAAAAGGGATTTGTTTGTTGCTTTCACTTCTCACAGGCACATGGTCATGCTAGTTTTCTAGAATAAGATGAATCAAAGTTCAAAGCTTGCACTTTTCTGATCAAGGTTTATGACTCAGAGTTGTCCTGGGTCCACGGGAGGGCTGTGTCTTCTGGTTCATGCTCATTCCTGGGGTGCAGATTTTGGTCTCTTGCCTCAGGCATAGTGTAGGTTTTCAGAGTCACTATAATGGCAGACTATGAAGAATGGTGGTGACCCATCCCTCTGTGAGGCCCCAGCAAGCTCAAAGGGCCTCAAGTGCTAAGCTTACCTCACTGGATAGCAGTTGTCTCCTGTCCCTTCCTGAGGGAAGGGGCCCAGGATGTGGGACTTGCAAGACCCCTAGAGGGAAGGAGTCCTGGCAGAATTCCATGTAAGCTCCCTGGAGGAGGGGCCCTGGCAGAGGGGATATGTGAACTACCTGGAGGTAGGGGTAAGGTAAAGGGAAATATAAACTCACTGGAGGGAAGGGGCTCAGGCAGAGGGATATTTGAGCTTCCTGAAACGGGGCTTCTAGCATAGGGACATGCAAGCATATGGAGGGAAGGGGTCCTTGTGGAGCAACATGTGAGCTCCCCAGTAGCCCAGCCCTGATGGGGATGCTCTTTCCTGGGGTCCTTCATGTGAAAGGTCTTCTCTGGGCTCCAATGAGATCCTCTTCTCTTTCTGTGCTTCCCTCTCTCTAGGAAATTTCACTCATGTTCCGGACTTTGACTACCCTCTCTACTTATATTTCTAGAGCAGCTTTCTCTCTGGACCTATAAGATATTGCTTAGTTCTCCTCCCAAAACTTCCTCCTGGTTTCTGTCTGGATAGATTGTTCCCCCATCCTCATGGAATGTGGCCCTTATCCTCAATGCTTCCCTTTCCTTCACCACACCAAGCTCAATGAGCCAATGATCATGTGGTTCTAACTCTTGAATATCTCTTTAACCGCATTCAATTATTGTATCCTTACTTTCCTGGACAAGTTTGGGGCATCCTAATCCTTGCCTGGGCATTTTGTACTAGCTACCTAAATGTAATTTTTCTCTTGCTCTTTGACATCTACATCCAGTGTCCCCTCTGAGACTAAAACAGCCTAGTAAAAACACAAATATAGTTTTATGACTTATAAGCTCAAGACCTTCCATGGATTTCCAGTGCTCTTGTGATGAACTACAAGAGCCTTGCCTGGACCTGTAAGACCCCTTCATCAGGCCTCTGATGGCCTCCCCACCACCCATCTCTGCTCCAAAGACATTGAGCTGTCTCTTGTCATTGATTTGGGCTGCCCATAGAGGTACCAATCAGGTGTTATCCAAGGTTCCTAATTTTCACCTCCTCCCACCATCCTTTTTTCAACTTGTCATCTCTCTGACTGTCACCTCCCAAGTGTATTCCCTCTGGATTTTGCAAAACACTTGTCCCCAGTCTCCTGACTCTCCTCTGGCCCTCTTGGGTCACACCTGCCCAGTCTTCAAAGCTGACATTATTAAATTCCCAACACTGGCCTTCAGCTCTCAAGTTACCTGACTCACTGCTCTTTCCCTACTTGATCCTCTGTCCTCCTTTTAAGTGACCCTCTGGACATCTGTTATCTGATCCCCTGCTATCCCTTTACCTGAATCACTGCTCTCCTCTCTGTCCCTTGGCTGAAACTTTTGGCTTTGTGGGGACTTGGCAATAGAGTACAGAGCCAAGATCTGTTGACAAATGGACCCACATGTGGTGACCACACTTAGTGGTGGCTGCTGCTGGCCCCTAGCCCTCAGGGTGGCCCTGGATGACAGCAAGATAAAGTCCTGGCAGGAGATAGGACTAAAGTTGTCTATCTGATCACTCATGTCATGATGCCGGTGGCTGGCCCTGTGGACAAGGATCAAGATGCAGGCACTCTTCCACTTTGCTAAGAGCCCAGGTGATTCTCTCTATAACATTTCAATTGGCACATCCAGAGCCAGCTTCATCATCAACCTGCTCTGGAAGACCCACACTCTAGAGTTGTCATCTTGAAGTTCTTAATAAGTTTCAATCAAGGGACTCAGCATTTTCACCTGCATTGATTCCCATAAATTATGTAGATTTTCCCAGATGCATTTTTAATTTATTGAAATTATTATGTTACAAAAGTAATACATGCTCATTTTAGAATATTTAGAAAGTACATATAAGGCATAAGATGAAAAGGAAAAATCTATTAACATTCCATGTCCCAGAAATGAACTCTTTTATCATTGTTTTATGTCTACTGAGCACTTTCTTTTGCAGAGGTGCACAGGTAAGAGCTTCTTTTGTTTGTGTGTGCTTTCAGCATGTCTATTGAAAGCATCTTTTAAAGAATGCATCACAATATGCTTTCTATTGTTTTGCTGTGTGCTTTTCACTTAGTCAAATTTTCATATTGACATGTCTGCACTAAACTCATTTTATACCATCCTTTTTAATGACAGCCTTGAGTTCTATAGTGAGCATGCCCCAAAATTTGTTTATTGTGCTTTCTTTGAATGTTGGCTGATTTTCTGAGGAAAGCCATCCTCCCAGAGTAAGGAGTGTGAGTCTTTATGGTGGCCATAGAACCCAATCCTAGAGGATAGTTGCTGGGTCACAGGTCATGCACATTTTTAAGGATTTTGAGTAAATTGCTACATCTGTCTATTCATGACACACATGAGCTTGGAGCAATCCCATTTTCCAGTTAAACCTTCTATGTGAGAGCAGACTAGCACCATTCCTCTGTCAAACCCAGGACACTGATGCACTGTGGCCATAGAGCTTGGGCATCACTGAGGACAGGCCTGAGGCATCTCCTACTAACTTGCAGGAAGCCCACCAGCCTTCCCTGCCTGCCTATGAGTGTCTTGTGAGGAATTTGCATCAGTGTGGCAGATGAGGTCTCTGATACACATTAAGTGCTTGAGTGCTAGTTTGCTTCTTTCCAGGATGCCTGCATGGCTGGGCTGGGTCCACCATCTATTTGTGAACAGACCATATGCACCCTGTCTCTAAGACTGCCAGTCTGGGGTGGCTACAGCAGAGGTGGCCAGGGATGACACTGTCCCCTCTGTGGGGGTGGCCCCTTCTCCTTGTTGCTGGACTTTCCATCCAGGTGTCTGCTGCAGCCTGCAGGTCTCCAGGCTCCAAAAAAAGGCACAAGCACCACTAAGCATGCCCTTCCCCATCACCTGATTGCTATGGACATGATTTTTTAACTTTTCTTTTCATTAAAGCAATCTGATGGTACCAAAATGAAAAATAATAATTATAGGGTAATTTGATAGAAAGGTAGGGATTTGCATTACAGTGAGACTTAACTTCTTAATTCTTAAACTTTCTAAAAGAAATTTTTCTACATCAGTGTCCCCTTTGCTGTGTTCTTGCTCTGAAGAACCTGCAGAGAATGAGTCCTCAAATCTCCTGGGGAGCATACACCTCTGTGGTGGCCTTGTCCATTTTGGACACTGTGGACAGCTGGAGATCCTGTGCAAGGACCTCTGTGGCCTGGTGTGAGCCTCCCTGATCTGCAGAAAGCTTGAATGTGGCACTGCCCTACATGCTGACACCCCAGGAGATGGAATTCCCTCCAGATACAGGGACCAGCTGCCAGGGCATGGCTGGCTCACTGTGAGAATGCTTCCCGGGGCTTGGGGGCTCCTGAACTGCTGTGCATGCAGGTGTGTGGCTGTGTTGACCTGCAGAGATAGGTCAGTTGGGGACACTGCAGCACTTCCCTCCAGGACCAACATCAGTGATCCTGGCCATGCTTAGGCAGGCTTTCAGCAAAAAAGCCCTCCAGAACAGGTGTAAGGGCAGGGTTCAGTCAGGGTGTGTGTCTTGCCTATGACCCAGGACTCTGAGTATTTGTCCCTTTCCAGGCCTTGGAGTTTCTCTCTGTTTGTAGAAGGAGCAGAAGAGCTTTTCCCTCTTTTCTGCTGGAGCATGTACCCAGCGCTTCCACCCATTTCTCAGCCAAGACTCCCATCTCATTTACTTTAATGTTGGTGTTTGGATTTCTCAGCTAGACCCATGCTTTTTTGCTTGTTGCTGCCTCCTTCCTCAGGGCCCCATCAGGACATTATCCAGAGTTCTCTTGCACATGTACTTCACTATGAGAATTGCCCACCTGGCTCAGGCATAGCAGCTGACACTGACCTGGCTCTGCACAATGAAGTCACAGTCCCAGCTGGTGGGACTTTGAAACCATGGGTGCCTAGTGGCCTGGCAGAGCCAGTACTGACTCTGGTGCAGCAGGTGAGGCATGGAGGTCTCTTCTTTCCTGTGTCTCCAGGTGGGAGTGTCCAAGGGACCAACTGGGAGGTGGAGGCAGCCCCCTGTACTGGGACTCCCAAGATGGTGAATCTTATGATTCTCTTGAGGTTATATTTGTGCAAGGAGGAAGTGAATGTTTTTTGCAAACAGCTTGGGTGTGGCCTGGCTGTGCAGTGATCCAGAGCCCAATCTCAGAGGTTGGGCTCTGGATCAGACCTGGATCAGAGGCAGACCTGGATTGTCTGCCAGGTGGCAGTTTCCAGCATTGCCACCTGCAAGTTTAACATGAATTTCCTGGGACAACGTAACCTACCATTGCACACCGAACTGGTGTGTTCAGGTGGGGATGTCACAGACTGGTGTGTTTTCAAAGCCTTGATTTTTTTTAAATTTTTATTTTTAAAGAAGACTTAGATTACAAAAATGTTATATAAAAAATAGTGGATTCCCATATACCGTACCACCACCCCTCCTACAATTTCCCACATAAACATCCTTCCTTAGTGTGATACATTTGTTGCAATTGATGAACACATATTGAGGTATTGCTACTAACCATGAACTATAGTTTACATGATAGTTTACTCTCTGCCCTGCACAATTTTATAGGTTATAATAAAATATATAATGGCTGGTATCCATCATTGCAATGTCATGCAGAACAATTCCAATGTGCCCAAAATGCCCCCATATTACACCTATTCTTCCCTCTCCCTCCCCTCAGAACTTATGGTGGCCTTTGCCTTTGTATCAATGATAAATGTTCTTCCGTTGCTGGAATAATAAAAATTCTATAGTAGAATAATAATGTCTACTTTAGTCCATTTTCATTCTCCAGCCTTGAGTATTTGGGGATGATGATGCCCACTCTGCTTCTGATTGAGAAGGGGCAAGGATACCATAAGGCAGATCGATGGAATTATCTTGCTTGCAATTGCAGACACTCTGTTCCTTGGGATGGGTGTTGTCCATCATCTTCTCCTTGTTAGTAGTCCTGGGTGGGTCCAATGTACTGGGGAGTAGGTTTTGCAATTTGCTCAGATTCAGGGCTCAACTGGCACATGAATGGACCACAGACTTAAGTCTCTGGGATGTATATTTATCAATTATAGTGCTAATTATAAGCTCAAACAAAAGGGGTAGAAGAGCCATGTGTGAGGAAACTATAAATGAATCTAAATCTGTTACACTTGGGAGCATAAATTCCAAAGTAATGTTTTGATTTTCTTATATGAGATCAAAATTATTTTCTCCTATGGCACTGCTGTTGGCTCAAATGGGGCCCTATCACCCCATTAAATGGTGATTGAGGTGATTTCTATGTATCTCTACTGTTCATGGTCCAAGACAGCTCATGGAGCTATCCCCTGTTTTGCAGCACCTCTAAATCCCCCATTTTGCATCAGAGGCTCCTATCCAGTTGAAGCCCTTACCATCACAGCCTCTACTTCTGGGAAGATAGAGCTGGTGCTCACCCCCCCCGCAGGAAGAGAGCTGCAGGGGTAAAGGTTGTCTTAAGCCCCTGGTGGGCACAGGGTTGAGGTTGGGGCTGCCATCATCCATCCTCAAGGAGGTAATGGGAACCAGGGGTGGGAGCTATCTGCCCTTAGATGATGGTTGCCATTGGATCTCCGTACCCTTGTCTAGGTGAGAGCCAGGACCCTAGGGAGGTGTGAGGAAATGGGATTGTCCTCTAGGCCCTGCAAACCCCTAGGTGCCTAGCTCTGGGAACCATGGGCTGTGCCAGGCCAGGTGGTACCTGGTCATCCTGCATCCCATATCATTGCGGGACCCAAGGGCAGGGCTGGTTTTGAGCTCTTTCTTACAGAAGGCTGCACAGAACCTGCCCTTATCCCAAAGGGGCCCTAAGAATTTTGCCCCTGATGGCCTCTCAGTTCAGCTTTCTGTCCCAGAGCACATGGTGGCCTGGAAGGTGGGCATGAAGAAATGTGCCTGGCACTTGAAGGTGAAGCATGGCCTGACATGGTGCACCATCTGTGAAACCTATCGGGACCTGGTCATGTCCCATGACATCTGCCTGGAGTTCGAGTGGGGCTCAGCTATCTCCACACCCGGGGCACTCACTTTGGCCCAGGCTCTGGACTCTGTGGAGTGAGGTGTATGGCAATGAGTCCCTGCTGTTCAAATGCCTGGAGATGCCCAGGCACCAGGAACCATGAAGGCAAGCCCAACACACTAGGCTCAGGTGCTTGGGGGACAATAAGTTCCCAGATGTGGGCCCCAGGGTGGATCAGGACTGTGTGGACTGGGGTCTCCATGCAAAGAGGATCTGATGCTGGATCTGTTCTATGAGGGTGGTAGGCAGGCAGGAGGGAGGAGCCCATGGTCCTGTGTCCACTGGTGTCATTGTCCATCCCTGAACCAGCAGTCACATGGTGCCTGAGGCACAGAGGGGATATAATGAGTGGATGGCCTGACTCTCCTCCTGTTTCTTTCTTTCTCTTGACTTTTTGGTCTTGCCTGTGCCTGGTTCCCCAGAGCCAAGGGCTTGCAGCCCAGCCACTGTTGCCACAAGGTTAGGCAGTGTCTACCTTGTGCAGGTGTGCAGAGAACCTTGTGGCTTGTCTTGTGATGGGAATCAGTCCCTCAGTGACCCCCTGGTCAGGGAATCTGAGAGCTGAGGACCTGCAGACAAACATGTGGAGATCATCCCACACCCTAGGGTTCTTGACTTTGCATTCTTTTGTGCCTTCTGGCCCCCTGCCCCCAATCAGTGTGTCAGCTTTGTATCTAGGCTCCCATTAAGGACCTATGTTGGGCCTTGGGCCAGAAACAACAGTGAGACCTTTCCATCCCTGAATTCTGCCTGGTCAATGGCAACAGTGTTTGGGCATGTTTCCTGGAGCTCCAGGTACAGGAGGCCTGGGGACATCTGTGCTGTCCACTGGGACTCAGCAGATGCTAACATACACTGCCACCAGTTCAGCTGTGGCAGTGTGGAGGCCACACCCAGGGATGCCATTTTGGGGGAGGTGATGGTCTCATCTGGCCTGATATGTTTCATTGCACAGGGATGGAGCCCCACTTGTGGGGTGACCCAGCAAGCACCCATAGCCCTTCCCTTCCCCCACTGTGCCCTGGGAAACTTGACTACCATAACCATCTGCTCAGGTTGGTGCAGGGCAAGGTCTGTGGGGAGGGGATGGCTTTGGGAAGACACTGGAGGCTTGGAGGTGGGCAATGGGAGGCTAAATGATGCCATCCATGGGTGGACAGAGGGTGTGTCATATATGAATTAAAGGTTAAGGTAGAAGGTGGATCAATGTTGGGAATGAGAGGTGGGTGGGGAGCTGAAGAAGGTAGAGGGGTGCAGAATAAGGAGCAAGAAAAGACAGAAATATAGAATGGAAATGGATGAGGCACAGAGGGAAAGAGGGACAGTGGATGAAGGAGAGGACAGGGCCCTATGTGGCGGAGGCTGGCATGGTTTTCAGGTCCCCTCCTCACCCCCACCCCATCCCCTGCATCTCCCATTCCTCTCTCCAGGTCTCCTGGAAGTCTTGAAGCTGAGGAATGGACAGAGCAGCTGTGATGGGACAGTGGAGATCTCCCTGGTTGGCATGTGGGTCACATCCTGGAGGAGGCCTGGGACATGTGGGGTGTGGACATAGCATGCTCTCAGCTCTAGTGCTGAGGGCCAGAGCAAGCCTACAGTGCCCCTGCCTCTGGCTTCCTGTCCATCCAGGTGGGACTGAAATTCTTGTGCTGTCTGGGTACTGTGACCAGCTTGGCAGGGTGTGACAGGTGCATGTCTCTTCTGGTGCACAAGTTGGCCTCGCTAGAGGCAGGCTTCCTCTGTTCCCATAATATAGCACTTTCCTTGCTCAGACCACCCCACCTCCCCTGCTCGTGGGACCCAAGGCCTCCCTGACTTGCTCTTTCCCCAGGGCATCTCCAGATGCAGCTGGTGGCCTGGCCAGGTAGCTGTACAGGACATGTGGAGGAGCAGCATGTCTGTACATGGGGCAAAGTGTGTGATGAAGGCTGTGAGCTGCAGGACACCCACATGGTCTGCAGGCAGCTGGTCTGAGGCCTGGCACTAGGTGCCCTGGAGTTTTCCCACATAGGGGCTGGGGCCAGGCTCATCTGACTGGAACTGCTGAGCTGCAAGGACCAGGAGTCTGTGCTGTGGCAGTGCCTATTTTGGGGCTGGGGCCAGTGTGACTTCAGGCACAAGGAGGACTCAGGCATCTGATCCTGTCACTGCAGCCTTTAGATGTGCAACCATCTTTGGAGGTCATACTCAGTCTCAGCCTTTGGGGCCACACATCCTAGGCTATGGTTCCTTTAAATATAACACACATTTTGGGCAAGATTTAAACAGTATGATGTTAATTACTCAGTGGGTCCCCAAATAGAAGTGTTTGTAGGTAGATGCCAGGAGGTGGGATACATTTTTCCTTCTGGGAGTGAAGACCTCATGGGGGGAGGCCAAAGGTGCACTGCATCCTTGGACCCCTCAATGGGGCTGGGCAGGGCTGTCCTTTCAGGTTCCACATGACACATATTCCTTCTCCAGCCTGCTGTGAATCTGATGAAGGGTCAGCATTCCAGGGAGTGCCTTTGCCCAATGGAAGATTTTGGGCTAATCCCTTGAAAAGCCACATTTCAATTTTCTGTAAAAGCCAAATTTTGAATAAAGCCTGGCACATTATTGTTATAGCGGCTCTTTTATAATCAGATCTTGTCTAAATCACAGATGATTTTACACCATGTGACCACTTTGCATCCATTGTTCTGTTAATAATGTCATCCTACAGAAGCTCATTCATGTCTGCTTGACCCTGTGGGAACTGGAGGCACTCCCTTGGGAGGAGTCCCTTCCATTCACCCTACTACAGAATGTCCCTGTTTGGTTCATGATCAGCAGTTCTGGTTCCCTCCTCTGGACCCCAAGGTCATATAAACAAGCAGGAACCATATCCCACCCACTTCTCTTCAGGTAGATTCCACACTCTCCCATCTGTCCTGGGGTTTCTTTGAGAACCCACACCCAGGGGATGACACCACATGTCCCAGAGGACACTCAACCTCAGGGGGTTGACAATGAGCCCAGGAGGTGATCCCACATCAGAGGACACTGCACCCCAGGTGAGACCACATCCTAGAGGAGACCGTGTGCCCAAGGGGGGAAGACACAAGGCCCGTGGGAAATCCCATCCAGAGGAGACTTTGCAACCCTAAGGAGAACCCCAAGCCTAAGGGGAGACCCTGAATACCAAGGTATGCCCCAGCACCCAGAGCAGACAAAGCCATGCACAGTCCCCTAAACTGACTGAAAGCAGTCTTTGTAAAAGTTCCTAGAAGTGAACAACACTGTTTCTTTCCTCACTCTGTCCATGGGAATTTTATGCAACCCCAGCAGGTTGATCAGAGAGAGAAGGACAGCATGTCCTGAATGTTCATGCCACACTGGGCACATGGCTGAGAGCTTCAGGCTCACAGAGTCATTTCCAATTCAGTCCCCCTGATTGAAGCCTGCAGCCCCATTACAGAGAAGGAGTCTAGGAGAGAGTTTAAATACCTTAGTAACAAAAGCACTCTGTGAAGTGCCAGGTTGGAGCCTCGAGCTCTCAGCACAGAGCTTGGATCCTATAGCCTAAAGTCTGAAGCCAAGAACCTGGAGCCTGGAGAATAAGGCCCTGAGCCCAGAATCCAAATTCAAGAGCCTGGATACTGGAGTACAGAGCCTGAAGCCTGGATCCCAGATTTCAAAGCCCATATCCAAAAGCCTAATGCCTGGAGCCTAGATCCTGGAGCCTAGACACTGAAACCCAAAACTCAGGCCCCAGAACCTAAGGCCTGGAGCCCACAGTCCAGAGCCTAGAGCCCTGAGCCCACAGCCTAGAGCACTGAGCTTTCAGAACAAGACCCAGAGATCTGAGCCTGGAGCCCAGAGCCCACAGCCTGTAGTGCAGAACTGAGCATACAAAGACTGGAGCACAGAGTCCAGAGCCCAAATCTCAGAGCCTGGATCATGGAGTCTAGAGTTGAGAGCAGAGTCTTTATACTTCAGTGATGATGGATGACCACCCCAGGAGGGAGCATGGGAATAGAGTCTTCTCTGCAAGGGTCAGCACCTTTGTGAGTGGGAACCTACCCGTCAAGGATTCTATGTTCTATCTAGAATCTCAGCCTGAGCCATAGGATGCTTCCAATATCACTGGTGAGTTTAGTTCAAGGACCCTGTCCAGACACAAGGGAGAGGTGCGTCCAGGCAGAGAGATGCTAGTATTAATCTGCATCTTTTTTCCACCACAGGCTGTTTATTTCATTCCTGCTTATTATATCATGAAACCCTGATGGGGCTGCAAGAGCCCTGGAGATGAAGGAAAATATAACCAAAGAGATAAATCGTATTAAGAAGACACTGGGTCTTCAATTGAGTGCTTTCAGGATTAAATAAGAAAGATGTGCCTGGACAGGATTTTTAAAAGTAACACTTCAATAATTTGTTAAGTTGCCTTTTGTCTGCTATTTTAGTTTTTGAAGTTTAAATAAAGTTTAAAATTTTAAAAATGAAGAAGACATTTGAGCATAAAGAAGAATTTGAAAGCTTGTACAGAAAAATAACAGAACTTATGGGAATGAAAGACAAAATGGATGAGATTAAACAGACATTATAAGCATACAACAGCAGAATTGAACTGGCAGAAGAAAAGATCAGTGACATAGGAGACAGGACAACTGGAAATGAAAAGACAGAAGAAGAGAAAGAGACAAAAATGGAAAAAAAATTGAACCGGGTTTTAGAAATCAAATGACAGCATGAAGCATGCAAATATATGCATCATGGATTTCCCAAAAGGAGAAGAGAAGAGGAAAGGGGGAGAAAGAATATTTGATGAAATATTTGCCCCAAATTTGCCAACTCTTATGAAAGACATGAATATCCATAGCCAAGAAGTGCAACATACTACAAACAGAATAATTCCTAACAGACCTACTCCAAGACACATACTAATCAGAATGTCAAAGGAATAAGATAAAGTGAGAATTCTGAAAACAGCAAGAGAAAAACAATCCATCATATAAAAGGATGTTCAATAAGACTTACCGAGGATTTCCCAACAGAATCTATGGAGACAAGAAGGTAGTAGTCTGATATATGTATTAGTCAATGTTCTCTAGGGAAACAGAACCAATAGGAGATATCTATAAATACCATGAGATTTAATAAAATTAATTTCAAACCTTAAAAAAAATGTCTCATGTGACCATGGGGAGGCAAAAGTACAAATTTTGTCAGGCAGCCTGCATGCAAGGGACTCAGATGAAGATCTTCATTGAATTCCCCAGGAGAAACTCACTATCTGAATTAGAGATGGGGATTCAAACTCTGTGGGAGACAGTGTGGTCTACAATGTAAACTATGGTCCGTGCTTAATGGCAAAGCCCGAGGATGTGTATATCCATTGCAGATGATGTGTCACACTAATGAAAGATGTTTATGTGGGATATTATGGGAGGTGTGGGAGGTGGGGAACATGGGAATCCCTGTAATTTTTGGGTAACATTTATGTAAACTAAACATTTTTTAAAATAAAATTTAAAAAATCTTACAGTGATGAAAGATATACAGTTAAATTTTCTTAAATATTTATTTTTAAAAATTGTACAATTATATAAAAAAATTTTCAATATTGCTACAATGTAATACTGTGTTTTTGGTTCCCCAAAACTGAAAGATCCATTCTGCCTTTTAGCAAATTTGAGAAAGGATAGCTAGCTAACTTTTATGTACTTAACAAAACTTATTAAAATTCATTAATTTTATATAAACCAAAGTTATTTACAGTTTTAATCTGTCCTGAGGTATCTAATTACTGAATCATAAGCAGGTTTTGAAATGGAATAGTTACAACAAAAGCCTTGAATCTCAAAATCATGAAATAAGTAACATTATTGTTCCCATTATAATAGGCTAACATTTTTGCCATCCTGTCCATGGGGATTGGATAACCAAGAGAAGAAAACTTCTTATAGTAAATTAAATATAAAAGTCATATTACAGTAAAGCAATGACAAGGTTTTCAAAAAAAGCTGGCATTTACTTTTACAATGTTATTAAATGAATACACTTTATGTGGAAGAAGAAGTACTAGAAGGAAATCATCTAGTATGGGAAAATGAGAGGATTGTCAGTATTTGTTGTTTTTCATCTTGTACATTAGTAAATTCTTTTAAAGGTTTTTGTGTTTAATTCAATTAGAAAGTATAT